>OLKM01000936.1:35000-40000 GCA_900291075.1 Melanogrammus aeglefinus | reverse complement strand
TGGACATAGTGTGGGGCACCTCAACAAGATAGTCAGGGTGCCCGTAAACTATTCCGTACCTCAAATCATCAACGGTCAACCTTCAAACCACCACACACACGTCGCCTAGCAACAGTCCAATCACCCGATTTTTTTGGAGCAAGTGTTAACTTCCTGTGTCCAGAACCGTCCCTCCACGATGACATTCTATGAGGTTCCGTGACTTCCTATCGACACCCTTCCAGCCATGGTCCCCTTCTCCTTGAGTCATAGCACAAGGTTCAAATTGCTTGTGAGAATAAAGTATCCATATGTGTGTGCGTGTGTGTGTGCGTGTGAATAGGTGGTCTTTCAGCATTACTGTGTGTGGTTCTCTTTTTGGATGGGATCTACACCGAAGTATTCATCATCTCTTATTATTTATTTTCTCCTCTCACTACATTTTCCTCGTTCGTCTTACTATTACTATTACTATTTCCTGCTTTCAAGCTATTATTTGATATGCATACACCTGTGTGTGTGTGTGTGTGTGTGTGTGTGTGTGTGTGTGTGTGTGTGTGTGTGTGTGTGTGTGTGTGTGTGTGTGTGTGTGTGTGTGTGTGTGTGTGTGTGTGTTGTGTTTGTGTGTGTGTGTGTGTGTGTTCGCGTGCGTTCATGTTTATGTATGCGTCTGTAAAATATAAAGTCAGACCACAGACTGTGTGGGCATCGCTCCAACCACTGCAGAAGTCTGAACGTCACACAGTGCATCACCGATGTATCTCGCCTTCTTAATAGACGATTGCCTCTCCCTGTGCTTCTGGAACGATGCCTGAGTGCTGCTGTGTGCTTAACCAATTCCCAGCAAGCATCCACTGCATATTTAGTTGAATGTGTGTCCTGGTTTTCCAGCGTGGCTTTTGTGTTGTTTTCAAAACGTCCCTGTCCCTAATCACGCTGCCACTAAAATGTATAATGCAAATGGAACCGAGGAAAGGTTCCCGTAGTTTTAAAAAGGGTAGATGTAATCCTACTAGAGACTTGGTGCTATTCCTTGCTATTCCTTAAGTTAATGTTTTTTTTTCACATTAATTGCATTTGAAGTTGTATATTTGAGATGCTTAAGAAGTGAAGAAGTTGTGAGCGGTTCAAAGGGATAAAGTATGTCAATTAATCAACATCTTTCTTGTGACAAAGCCAGGTCCCTTATACCGTTCGCTGTAGCTAAAACATGGCGCTAAGCTCCAAATGCCCTCTTTGAAGGATACAGTAAGCTGAGGCCAGCTTCATCCTTCATGGATTCACCCCGTCAGGACATGGGGAAATCACAGACACTATGTTATAAGAGGATCGATGCTTGTCAGCCATTGTAATCACTCCAATGAGACAGACCTGGGCAGGTGTTCAGCTTTTGTGAAGGCTGTGTCTCATTTCAATGAGCTACCATCAAAGCTCTGAAGTCAAACTCATTATTTTCAGTTATAATACTTGAGCCACGTCGGATAATCAAGTGGAGCCATTTTCCCTCAGTACTTCATGGTTTTAAATGCAATCAATGCCCATTAAAATCTCAGTAGCTCTGCTGATGTGCACATGGAAAGAAGAGTCTCTTTTATTGGAGTGAACCCGAGTTTGCAGGATTAACAAATGGTGGCATTGCCAAGGTGATTCTGAATGGGTCAAGAGTGATTTAGTGTGGCATGCATTAAAGGGGACATTACCACCAGGTGTGAGTGTGATTAGCCTTACAAGCCGTTTCAAAAATCTGCCCCATATGACATCACTAGTGGGCGTGGTGTCATATGGTGGTATAATATGTCCCCTTTAAGTGTAAATAGGATTCTAAACAGCGAAATGGATAACATCAATTTCATAAGACCTTTCCTCCATTTCTCAAACACAGGCGTTGATTGTGTCTTTGAATTACAGATTTTGTTTAAGGTCCACAAGCTGTCTGAAGCATGCCTATGACTGCCTAAAAAAGAGTATTTTGTGATTTTTGAATGTCTCCCCCACGCACCCTACTGTATGGCCGCAGAGTAAACAGTCCATATGGGAGAATATTGTTATTGTTATTCAGGACGTGGCAGACTAAAAAAACACCTTGACATCTGCCAAACTGCTTTCTGATGCCTGAGGCACAGTGTGTGTGTGTGTGTGTGTGTGTGTGTGTGTGTGTGTGTGTGTGTGTGTGTGTGTGTGTGTGTGTGTGTGTGGTGTGTGTGTGTGTGTGTGTGTGTGTGTGTGTGTGTGTGTGTGTGCGCGAGCGTGTGTGTGTGTGGTGTGTGTGTGTGTGTGTGCGTGCGTGTTTGTGTGTGTATTAGCAGAGTCAACAACAAAGTGAGTGTATATTGTGCTGTCTTCTTTGGTACTTATTTCCAGCAAAGTGTGTGTGTGTGTGTGTGTGTGTGTGTGTGTGTGTGTGTGTGTGTGTGTGTGTGTGTGTGTGTGTGTGTGTGTGTGTGTGTGTGTGTGTGTGTGTGTGTGTGTGTGTGTGTGTGTGTGTGGCCCCCCCTTCCCCCAGTGAATACAAGTCAAAGGTCTGTTTAAGCCTAAGTGGCAATTTCTTAAACAAAACTTAACAAGCTCACAGCTCGTCGAAGAGAAAGACAACCTTTTATGCCCTGTCTCCGTGGAGATATCTCTGGACAGCCAATAGCAGATCCCTCCACGCCAGCCCCATCTGGCCCAGTGGCTAAACCTTCTCGACCAGTGTGGAGTCAACTTTACTGAACTACTTGGTGCTCGTCGGACTGGGGTGCGCCCCCTCTCTCTGCAAGACACGTCCCACACCGCGTTAACACTAAACACTTCCTAGTGCCATGGAGGCCCTCCCCCTCACAGGGGTCTCCCACCGTGCTGAGTGGGGCCATTGCTAACGTGCTCCCGGGCACCAGCTGGGGGGAGAGCGGCACTACACCCCGTCTACCACCTCTCAGCCCGGTCAGAGCACACTCCTCCGTCCCTGGATGAAGCCTGGGGCCGTCTCACTCCTCCACCCCTTGATGAAGCCGCGTGCGTGCGTGCGTGCGTGCGTGCGTGCGTGCGTGTGCGTGCGTGCGTGCGTGCGTGCGTGCGTGCGTGCGTGCGTGCGTGCGTGCGTGCGTGCGTGTGTGCGTGCGTGAGTGCGTGCGCATCTTTATGTGTGTGCGATAACACTGAAGTAAATTAAATAAGAATCTGACGTCAGAACAAGACATAACCATCATGAGATTGAAGAATAAGATGGTAAGAGCAAGAGACATGTCGTATACGGTTTAATTTACTCTGAAGTACTGAAAACTGTTTTGTTTTCCATCTGCCATGGCAGAAGGAGTAGTAACTCAATAGATACTATAGAGTATCTCATATTTTACTACTAGTAGTAACTCAATAGGTGTAGAGTTACAACTAGTAGTTAATCTATACTACTACTACTACTACCAGTAACTCTATTGGTACACTTGGTCCAACACCAAGTCCACTTTACATATTTTATTTTTTAGCTTTGAAGCGTAGCTTTGAGCTTTTGTGTTTTTTTTATGTTCACGATACAGCTTGTCAAGACAACTGGGTTTGTGTGACCATGGTGTGTGTGTGTGTGTGTGTGTTTCTGTTTTGGTGCGGTTGTGTCTTTTAACGTGTCTTCTGGATTTGATTATAGAATTGACCCTGACTGGAAGTCAAGAATCGGAACGTGTTGTGCACTAGGCAGTGGTTTGCCATGGTAACAGTTCAAGACATCTGTGCCCTGTACTACAAACCTCAATTAGTGGGTTAGCGAGGTATGTTGCGCTCACAGGTTACTTATGCTCTCAACCAAACCACGTCGGGAGCCGGAATTCAGGTAGGTCTATCGGGTTAGACCGGCGTGCGCAGCTTCCTAGCCGATCCTTTGACAATTACGTCACTATTTGTGGGTGTTGATCTATTAAGTTTGTAAATGTGAGTAAAATGACACGATAAATGCCCTTTTCACGTGGACGCGCATTGAACCTAAAAAGCGGAAAACCTGGCTCGACGAATCAAACCCTAAGTGAGTGTCGTAGTACCATTTAACTCTGATCGCGAGTCGCGTCTCTGTCAATCCAGGCTTACCCAAGAAAGCCTGGGTATGTTCAGCAAGGTTCATAGTATACCCCACTGATCATCAGATCAAACAAACACAATGAAACACACACACATACCACACACACAAGTCTGGGATGTCAAGAAAACTACATCTGATCATGTGGACTTCGCGGAGGCAACCGTCCGACGCGCGCCACCAGGGCTCCGGCACCACCCGAGCCCTGATCTCTATTCCTCAACTGTTTCTATAAGGTCATACCAGGGAATAACCACTGAATAAAACACAGCTATAATACAGAATAATTGCTTCTGTCAATAAACCTAACTCTTCCATAGCACCGTGCGAGAAACGCACCAAGGAACCTCTGAAAGCAGTTTGTATAAACACTGACCTTCACCATCCGAGTGGCACTATGGGTAGAAGCTATCAACAATGTCAGACATTTTGAATGTTTGTCATTTGTTAACTTCCCATAGAATGCTTACAATGTCCAAAACCCGACAATGTTGGAGCTGTGTGCTAATAGGATGTTGGAATCTGGGTGGCTTATCAATTAAGAGACTCATTCTTTTGGATTGGAAGAAGCGAAAACCAGCATCTCAGGGACTCTTGGTTGGGGAATAACATGGAAAGTGTATCCAACTTACTGGTGGGCCTTTGTAGGGGACAAGGGGGTCAAAGACCTTGTCAGAGCCTACCTTGCTCGACGGCAATGACCTTGTCTGAAAATGTTTTGTTTGTGTTTTGGACTGTGCCGGAACTAACCTGTAAGAAAACAATTGTGGAAAACTTACATTTATATTCATGAAGATGTCGTTGTTTTATAGTGTATATAATTGAGTTTGAATTGTTTTCGTGTTGTTGTTGTTGTTGTTTGTTGTTGTATCTTCTGTCTTGTGAAAAATTTAATTTAATATAGAACAATCAAGAGTGGCCAAACCTTCTAGGCAACCAATTGCCCAATCCGAATCCTTAAATCTAAACCCCCCTG
>OLKM01000936.1:0-30000 GCA_900291075.1 Melanogrammus aeglefinus | reverse complement strand
TTTTGAAAGTGGCCGACATTGTATGCCCCGAGAAAAAAGCAAAGCTCCGTGACATAAGCTTGTCGAATGACACACTGACACGATGATTCGAAGATCTGGCAAATAATCTCAAAGAGCAATTGGGACAATGTATCGAGGGACTAGGAAAGGGAGCCTTTTCCATTGCACCGGATGAAAGCACAGACATTTCTGATACAGCGTAATTGATTGCATATTTTCATCCGAACGGTCACAGACAACTTTGAAATAGGCGAGGAGCTGCTAAGTTTGGAGAGATTAAAATACCAGAACAAGGGGAGTCGACATTTGTCATGCTGTGTGTCGCAGTCTCGAAGCATACAATGTGAAGCTGCCGTCTATGGTCGGTGTCACAAAAGATGGAGCACCGGCAATGGTCGGAAGAAAGGCAGGTGCCGTGTCGCTGCTCTCTGAGAAAGTAGCCCACAGCGGAGTGAGAAATTAATCAAATATCACTGCATAATACACCAAAAAGGCCTCGCTGCTCAAACGCTTGAAATAGAACATGTCATGGAGATAGTTGTGGAGACAGTTAATTTCCTAAAGTCCAGAGTTCTGAATCAACGCCAATTCAAGACTTTTTTGGAGCAATCGGAGGCAGATTTTGGTGACATTATATACTTCTCTGCTGTCAGGTGGCTGAGCAGAGGTGCCACATTGAAGTGTTTTTTTTTAACTTGAGGAAGGAAATAAGAGAGTTCATGGAGTCAAAAGGACAGGATTTGACACAGCTAAGTAACACAAAATGGCTCTGTGACCTAACGCTGCTTGTTGATGTGGACACTTGTCTAAACGATCTCAATTTGAAGCTGCAGGGCCATGGGGAGCTTATTTCCACACTATTTGACAACGTCAAAGCTTTC
Source organism: Melanogrammus aeglefinus (assembly GCA_900291075.1). Taxonomy (NCBI): domain Eukaryota; kingdom Metazoa; phylum Chordata; class Actinopteri; order Gadiformes; family Gadidae; genus Melanogrammus; species Melanogrammus aeglefinus. The sequence goes on along the minus strand of OLKM01000936.1, from coordinate 29,119 downwards.
CAAAAAAATTTTAACTGCTGCAGAGACAGCTTAAATAGGGAGATCTAACCCATTTTCTCGCCTGCAAGGCGCTCGTAGATGAAACAGACACAGATCGGCGGCACGTTCTGTGTCACCAGAGGCCTGTTTCAGGTAGCTGGTTTTGAGGCAACCCCGAGTTTGTTCACTCTGAGTTAGTGGAAACTCTGGGTTTTCCGTTTCAGGTAGCAGGTTCAGCGCAACCGAGAGTTAGTTGCTGCGGCAACATATGCCGTGGGTCTAACCTGCTCGGGAGGTGGTTAGACCTACTCTGAGTTTGTTGTCTATAAGGCTGAAGGCAGCTCTCCGACAGAAGGAAGTGTTAGAAATGGCATGTCCTTTTCTACGAGAGCCCGTGGACGTAGAGGCTGCGATCCTCAGAAGGAATCTCTGTGAGGAACGATTATTAACACCCCGGTTGGATATACTTTATTTTCCTGACAATTTTCTTCACGAGCGCTATCGTTTTTCAGCGCGATCTATCATTTATTTAGACCACCTTCTCAGCCCCCATGTTAACTGTCAAACGCACCGGGGGCATGTTTTAAGTTCGCACTCGCTTTGCCCGTGGTTAGTTAAGCCTATATTTGAAGGACTTATAATCCATATTTGTTCAGATGATTAATGTTTCACCTGTATCGTATAAGAGTTTGACGGTGATGTTTTAGGTGACAGAGGGTAGGCCTACCCCTGCCAGCCTTGCCTTCTGACCCCGTATGCCGATCCCGTGCCAGGAGCACAGCAGCGCTACAACCTGGCGCATATGAGGACGAGAGCCAGGGTCGAAAACACGTTCGGGATCCTGAAGGCAAGATTCCAGTGCCTCCAAATGCTGCGAGTCACACCAGAAAGGTCATGTGACATAATAATTGCATGTGTGGTTCTTCACAACATCGCGATTTTGAGAGGGGAAAATTGCCCACCTACAGTTGCAGATGAGCAGCACATCAACCCAAACCATGCCATGGATCCACAGGACGGAAGGGTGGTTCGAGAAAGACTCTGCCAAAATCATTTTGTTTTCTATGTAGTTAAATGTATTTTATTATTTCCGAAATGTTTTTTGGCATTCCTGTATGTAAACTCGTGTGACAGACCCAGCCTCTTGACACTGTTCAATAAAATAACTTGTCCCACCACAGCCCGTGTTCTAATGAAGACAATCTACTTTTTATGAGGATTTCTTTATTTCCTGAAAGCACAAAAAAAGTCATTCATATTGGGTATGTTTTTGGAGCAGGAAACAGTATCCCAGCTCCTCACCCACCTTTAACTTGCGTTCCAAAATTTGGATCTCCAAAGCATCCTTTTTCATCTTTTGCCGAATGTGGTCCATTTCCAAGTCTGCTTTGTTTATTTATTTTTCCAGATAGATTTTATAGAGCTCTTTGACTGGAAGCTATAGGAATGCAAAAGATGACATTGAATTTCACAGGAGCGTTTCATTATAATTCCAGGAAGAATCTTACAGAGGTAAGCTGTGATTTAGAAGGGGCTGGCCTCTCATTAAATTCGATTTCATATTAAACTTTCCTCTCATTTTATTTTACTATTTTATTTTACTCACGCATTGACTTGTTCAGCTATTTCCTGCCAAGCTCTCTCGCGCGCCCTCGCTGCCGCGGCGGCATTGCTTTTTTTGGTTAAAATTGGTAACTGCTCGGCATATGCGTGCATTAGAATTTCTATTTCCGTGGGGGAAAAGTAAGCGGTTCTACGGTTTTGGTCCATGTTTGATCATGTTATCAGAGATCCATTGATGATGGCGTTGATTGAACCAACGCTGATCACCTGTTCTGAAACCGAAAACCCAGAGTTGCTTTTGAACCCTGAACTCTGAGTCAACCAACTCAGAGCGCAGGATTAAACTCAGGGTATGTTAAACCAGCTACCTGAAACAGGCCTCTGGGTTCAGACCACAACCAAAACGAATAATAAAACTAAGAGAGGAATTCGAGCACCGCTTCTCCGACTTCAGGAACCACGAGAAGTCAATCATCCTCTTCCAAAATCCTTTCTCGTGTGTCCCTGCGGAAGAGCCTGCAGAAACGCAGTTTGAGCTTATCGACCTACAGGAGAGCTCCGAGGCCAGAACAGCATATCGTGACAGGAATCTCATCGAGTTCTACAAAGGACTTTCCCCAGTGACATACCCTGCACTGCGCCAGCATGCCATCAGAATGGTCTCTTTATTCGGGAGCATATACTGTATACTTGTGAGAAGACCTTCTCCACTAGGGCCATCAACAAATCCAAGCTAAGATCCAGGCTTACAGATGGCTATCTCCATGATGTCCTTTGTATTGCAACGACGGAGATGGAGCCGGACATCAGAGGAATCATGGCCAACCGAAAACAGCACCACAAATCCCACGCCAATACAAAAAGGTATGTTGACCTGGTAAGAAATATTGTGTGATTTAATGACAAGCTTATTGATGACAGGCAATGAGATGTTAGTGATGATGATGACTTGTAAGGTTCTATTTTAAAAGTCTTTCTCTTTCTCCCTCTCCCTGTGTGTGTGCGTGTGTGCGTGCGTGCGTGCGTGCGTGCGTGCGTGCGTGCGTGCGTGCGTGCGTGCGTGTGTGTGTGTCTCTGCAGGTTTTCCTGAGGTTATTTTGTAGCTGGAATTGCTCCTGAATAAGATCCATGTTGATAAGAAAGGAAGGCACACTGAGACTGTTCTCAATAAGTTTTTATTCTGAAATGCACACAGGACTGTTATAACCCAAATTATACTGTAGGGGGCAGAGAACCCCAGGGATTGTGTGTTGGTTAAAATGTTTCTTACGGTTTTCTCAAGTTGTGCCAGGTTTTGCCTGATTTGATATTTAAAATGTGTTTATACTGGATGCAGACCAATACATGTAACTGTACAGATGCAACCTGGTCATTAAAATAAATTCTGTTTTATAAAAAATGCTTCCTTTGGCGGCCCTTAGTGAAATTTTGGGTTCCTAAATTGGACTGTCAAAACTATCTAGAATATCGGCCTGTACCTGTTTGCCTAACTGCCTGTCTAGGGACCCTGCCTGTACCTGCACTCTGTTTTGCCTGCCGGACTGTTCTGTGAATATATTTAAATCACTCCAAAGTTATTCTGATCTGCACTTGATTCCCGTTCTGAATCGTGACAGTACAATCTGACCAAGATAGGATTGGCAGATCTGGATCAGGTGAGGGCCGTGCTGGAGAGGCATGGAGCGCTACTCGGTCAACATCAAGCCCAGTTTTAGGCAGTTCAAAGGTCTCTGGAAGCCATCACAACCAACATCACAGACATGGCTGCCTGGCTGCAGCAGATCCAGCTGTCATTGGTCCCTCCACCAAAGCCTCGACGGCAGCCACAGCCCAACCTGCCCGGCTCGTCTGGTAATCATGTCCGAAAGCCCAGACTACCAGCTGCTGAACTTTATGCTGGGGAACAAGGAAACTTCAGATCTTTCCTTTCTCAATGTTCTCTGGTGTTCCAGCTGCAGCCTGCCACCTTTCTGTTGGATCAATCCCAGGTGGCGTACGCCATAACTCTCTTGACTGGCCATGCAAGAGAGTGGGGAAATGCAGTTTGGGATTTAAACTCTCCAATCTGTCTCAGCTATCAGGCCTTCATAGGCGAAATGAAGAGAGTCTTCAATCGCTCAGTGCATAGAAGAGAAGCCGCCTGAGTGATGTTGCAGATACGCCTGGGGAGGAGGTCTGCTTCTGACTATGCAATAGATTTCCGCAGCCTCTCCACTACCAGCATGGTGCTTTCCTCAATGGACTCTCTGAGGTCATCAAAGATGAGATCGCCACCCGGGAGCTACCTTCTACCTTTGATGACCTCATGGATCGTGCTATCCGAGTGGACAAACGTCTGAAGCTGCGCGCCGGGGAACGAAGGTTCTGTCCTTCTCTGAGGTCACCCCCCTTGGAGGTCCCTCTCCCATCCTTGGCAGCTCCAGCACTCTCCCATCTTTGGCAGCTCCAGCACTCTCCCATCTTTGGCAGCTCCAGCACATTGGCTGGAGACACACATCTGTCCCCAGCCGAGAGACAAAGAAGAAGGGCAGCAATTCCTGCATGTATTGTGGCAAACCTGGCCCATTACTCCGCTCAGTGCCCAGCAATATCCAGCGCTCCCCCATGGAAGGGGGATAACTGGGGAGCGTTACTCCTCTTCATCCCCCTCCTAACTTCATGGACACCTCTCTGGCTTCTGAACTACACCTCTCTCCAGCCAAGCTGACGGTACCTCTGGAGGCCAGGGCACTAACCAGAGTTAGGTTTTCCCAGATCTCTCATCCATTCGAGGGCCACCATACGCAGTTTTCTCGCAAAGCTGGAGCTGCTTGGAAGAAATTTGAGCAGGCGTCAGTTTAGCAACTTTCCACAGTTGACCAAGGTAAGCTAATAATTAATTATTAGACTACCATTGTCATCATTCTTTTCACAAAATAACCTAGGCTACACACCAATAAAATAACTTACTGTACTTACATTCAGGTGTTGGATGAACTGACTGATGGCCATCTGCTGGTTTACACGGACCACTTGAAGGCAGTCAAGGCAGATATGGAGGTCCGTTTCAGAGATCTGGACCAGTTAGCCGTTCCCGATTGGGTGATGGAGCCACTCCTCACTGCCGCCAGCAGTGAGGAGGCTATCCAAGAGAGCCTCATTGACCTCCAAAATGACACTGAGGCAATGGCAACGTTCCGTACCTCGGGTTGGCTCACCCATTGCCAGCGTTTCACTCAGTTGTGGGAGAGAGTCCACTTTCTGCTCCTCTCTTTCCTCAAATCCTATCTTGTGGAGCAGGGCATCAGCCAAGCTCTGCGCATGCAGTCAAAGTACCGCAACCGCCTAGACCTGGTTAGCTCTGGTGCTCTCCGGTTGAAATTGACCTCACAATGTCCAGACGTCAAGACGCTAGCAGCGGGCCACCAAGCAAAGGGCTCTCACTAATTTTGTTTTTTGTAGTCTGCTCCGTACTCTCCACAAATAGTTGCATTTAGAATACCTAATTAGGAAACACGCGCGCGATCTGTTTCATGATTGGTTCGTGATAGTTAACTGTTCCCTTGATTATTCAGGTGACGTGCATATGTTGTTCACGTGATGTGCACATGATTTTTGTTGACACGTCTTGTAGCTTACATTTAATGTTCTTTTTGATTAAAAAAAAATACATTACAACCAATGTTGATGTGGTTTTGTTTTTTCTTATCCAACCAGCCTCCTATCTGCTTCATAAGGGATTTTTTTTGGGGGGGGGGGGGGGGGGGGGCGCCAGAGGATCAGGGTAAGGTCAGGGGGGCGTTTGCTCCAAAAAGGCTGAGAACCACTGTTCTAGAACTTGTCTGCACTGCTGGTTTCTCTCCTTCTGAACTTGGCCCCAAGGATCTTTTTGTCTCCGACCACAAAGAAGTCATGTTCAACATTGTTGTTCCTGAGCCTCACCGCCGTCCCTGTGTGTCACGCTCCATCCCTTTTAGGAACACCAAGAACATTGACACAGCTGAGCTATTAAACACATTGCAATCCCCACTCATGGATCAGCCACCTAACATGTGTTCTGATGATCTAGTTCTACTCTACAATGCTCATCTATCTCATGCGTTCAATCAGTTTTCCCCATTGAAACACACTGTCACCTCCTACGTTCGGCTCCAAGGTCTTGACAAAGCCAAATCCATGCAATATACCACCATTATTTCTAGAGGACAGGACAACCCTTGAGCCTTATTTTCCACAGTTAACAAGCTACTCCAGCCTACCAAACCCTTCCCACTTACCTTACCTTGTCATCTTAAATCACTCCCTACTGCTACTATACCGATAGGTGTCCCCGCTACCCTTGTGTCACCAGCACAGTCTCTCTCTGCTTTTGAACCGGTGGATGAGCATGTTGTCCATGACCTTGCATCTAAGGCTAAATCCACTAACTGCCTCTTGGACCCTATGCCTACCCCACTGTTCAAAACTGCATGCTAGCTCTGTGCCCCCTCCTTGTTCACATAATAAATTCATCTCTTTTGACTGGTTCTGTCCCATGCTCACTAGAAACTGCAGCTATCAACCCAGTTCTCAAAAAAACTGGTGCAGCTGCTGATGATCTAAATATTACCGTCCTATCACCAACCTCCTTTTCAAAGCCAAACTCCTTGAGCACACTGTCTCCTCACAAATTCAACAACATCTGACACACCATAATTTATGGGAAGAGTTTCAGTCTGGTTTTGGGGCTCAGCACAGCACTGAGACGGCACTGGTCAAGGTCATAAACAACCATCTCATTGCTGCTGACATAGGCTATGTCAGCATTCTCCTGCTGCTGGACCTCACAGCTGCCTTCAACACAGTCTGTCACAACACACTGCTCACCCGGCTCGAAACACTTTTGGTTATCACTGGCACTCCGCTCACCTGGTTTAGGTCATATCTCACAGCTAGGGAACAGTTCGTCTCCATTGGTAATTTCAGGTCCCTCAGCTCACCCCTCTCACATGGTTCTGTCCTAGGTCCCCTGCTCTTCATCATTTACATCCTCCCCCTTGGTCACATCTTACGTCAGTGTAACTGCTACTTGCTGTATTTTAATTAACAATACTACAGTATACAATCCATCAATGTATGGGCCAGATCGTCAGAAGATTCTAGTGTACGTAAGGAGAGATATGGTACTGCCTGCACAAGAATGACATACGGGAGCAATGGATATACAGTATATTTCAAAGGTAAGAGAATTGTTTTCTTTTGTTATTTTCAATGTTGTTTTCTCTCTTTTATAAGATAAGATAAGATAGCCTTTATTGTCATTGTAAAGTCGCCTATACAACGAAATTGAGAGTGCCAACTGAAGGTGCATTACACATACAAAAAAACAAACCAAAAAAAACATTTGAAACAAGACAAGGACAGGCGAGGTGAATACTAAACATAAAATATAAAAGGCCATAAGCATATTGCACTTCATAGAAAGTGAGGTATATGTGTATCTGTTTAATGTTTTATGTTTTACGAGTGTGTGTCCTGATTGCCCAAGGTAAAAAGCTGTTGTTCAGTCTGTTAGTTCTGCTCTTCAGGCTCCTGTACCTCCTACCAGAGGGACAGTTAGGAACTGAAGCAGGTAGTGGCCGGGATGGAGGTGGTCACGGATGATCCTTGTTGTTCTTTAGATGCATCGAGAGCTGGCAATGTCATCGAAGGAGGGCAAGGCAGAGCCAATGTTTTTTTCAGCTGACCTTATCACACTCTGCAGCCTTTTACTGTCAGGCACTGTGCAGCCAGCCTACCACACAGTGATGGAGAAGGCCAGTACACTCACGATAGTGGAGCGGTAAAAAGGTCACCCAGCAGACTTCTCCCTCCAGTTTGTTTCTCTTGAGTACCCCTCAGAAGTGGAGTCGGTTGTTGGGGCCTTCTTCACCACCGCTGATGTGTCAGCTGACCAGGATATGTCCACTGTTACCCCTTTTCCACTGAGCTGGAGCTAGAGCTTGCTGGGAGCTGGTGCTACAGCGAGTGCTCAGTTGGTGTATCCCGAGCACCTCTTAACGAACCTGTGTGTTTCCACACGCGGCAACCGAGCTGGCAAGGGCCACGCGATTACGTCACTGTATAACTGTTTTATAGCATGCATACGCAGCGTCTGATGCTTGGAGTAGTCTAGTGTCTCTCGGGTGGTCGCTGATTTGCTGGCGCGCCGGTTGCCAGCAAATCAACTTTTTTAGTTTGTTTATCAGCTGATCCACACTCCGCTGATATCCCGCTTTTGTCCAGGCGGCCCGTCCAGCTTCTTGTTTCTTCTTTTTTTTATTATTCTATGCACATGGTAAAAAACATGGTTAGCTTGGTTTGGACTTCGCCGGAAGACACAAAACCAGGAAACACTGGGTCTCCTCCTCTGACCACTGCTGCTTTGTCTTTGTCATTTTGAAAAATGCAGGTGAAGACCGTTGTTATGGATGTTGAGCATTGAGCTAATAGCGACACCTAGTGGTATGTTATGTTATGTTATGCTGCGCCCCATAATGCTGTGCGCAGCCTTTGTACGTCATTCAATAAAAGCTTGAACCGAAACATGGTGTCAGAAGTGGGATAGCTGATATAAAGTTGAAAGAGTGTATAGTGCAATGGGTCTGTAGTCGCTGAGGTTATTGATAGGTGAATTTTTGGGAACAGGAATTATGGTAGCTGACTTGAGACTTGGTGGAACGGTGGCATGGGTCAGGGACAGGTTGAAGATCTTAGTGAAGACCACTGCCAGCTGATCAGCACAAGCTTTGATTACTTCGCCGGGCACTCCATCAGGTCCAGTGGCTTTTCTTGTGTTCACCGACCTGAATACACGACTCACTTGATGGTGAGTGTGTGTTGCTGCTTGTGGATCGGAATAGGGTCAGCATTGTCTGTGTTGGGCCTTTTTGCCTCAAAGCAGGCAAAGAAATGGTTTAATTCCTCTCCTGCCCCCTTATGCAGTGAGGCGTTGGCACTGATGGTCACTGAGGGGCTGCTTCTGTAGTGTGTGATATGTGTGAAATCCCTGCCACACTTGATGTGGTTGTTGTTTTGTCAAGATAATGGCCCTTAACCTTCCTTTTGTAGGCTCCTTCACACACCTTTAATTGTCCTCTCTCAGGTCTGCTCTCTCTCGCCATGCTGTACAGGGCAAAGTCCTTTGTTTTGAACGCGGTGTTTCGGGGCTCTCAGCGAGTGGACTGGACTTTTCACTTCTCAATCCAGGGCGCTTTCGGTTTCGATAGACTTTGATGTTCTTATTCAGCCGTCACATTGTCAGTGGCAGTATTTGGATGTATGACCAATAATCGTGTGTCAGTGAAGCCCTGTAGAATCCTGTTGTTCAAGGATACTCCAGTCTGTGGTGAGCGAAGCAGTCCTGCAGTTGGGAAAGTGCACCCTCTGGCCAGGTTTTTACAGTCATTGCGACCGGCTTGGTTTTCCACCTAAGGGGATTGTATGCTGGGATGAGGAGCAGCGAAAGATGGTCTCTCTCTCTCTCTCATCCTACTCTGGCCGTTTCAGTCATTATAGCCTTATCCGCCCTTCGTTCGTTTCCCTTGTGAGGATCGGAAGAGACGCGAGCAACATCTTTGGTTTATTGTTTGAAGTAGCCTTCTCCTAGATGGGTTGCCTTTCAAGGCTGGGTCCCATCTACCCACTATTTACCCATAGCTGGGGACGGTATCTCGCAGACGCAGAGCACTCATAGCACCTGGTTTTCCTAGGCAGTCTCCCATCCAAGTACTAACCAGGCCCGACCCTGCTTAGCTTCCGAGATCAAGACGAGATCAGGGCGTGAGAGGTGCTATACTGCGGTGGCGCGCGACAAATTTGACAAAAACTTGCACAGCGACAGATTATGATGTGTGGCGCGACAAAACTTCGGCGACAACGCGAACGGGCGACAAATTTCGCGTTTGGTGTTAGAATAGACACAGTCCAGTGTGTTGTTTTCTCTGGTGGAGCACCGTGCATACTGAACAAATCTTGGAAGGACTGACTTTAGGCATGCTTGATTAAAATCCCCAGCGATGATGTGTACCCCATCAGGATGAGCTTGCTGCTGTTTATTGACACTATCATGTAGGTAGGCAAGAGCTATGCTAACATTGGCATCTGGTGGAATAAAAACAGCAGTGATAATTACCACTGTCAGCTCTCTGGGCATATAGAAGGGTCTGCAAACTACCCCCTCCTCTGCTCTTACCGGAGTCCTTGTTGCTGTCGGAGCGGTGGATAGTGTGTCCCGCTAGTAGAACTGACGCATCCGGGATCAGCTAGATGTAGTTGTGAACAAAGCTAGATGTAGTTCCAATTCGTCGATTTTGTGAACGATGGATCTTGCGTTAGTCAGGAAGATGCTGGGTAACGGGGGTTTGAGTGGCTGTTTCTGTAGCCGGGCTAGAAGACCCGCTCGGCAACCCTGCTTCTTCTTGTCGGGGCCGACAACAATCCAAGAGGACTCCGGTGACCTCGCTATGTCGAACAGGATGTTGTGATTCCGCTGGAAGTAGCTCGTAACTGCAACCTGACAACGTAACCCGATGTTCAGGAGCTGTGTTTGGTTGTAAATATGTTTAGCTTCACACCACTTCCTAAGAAGACACACTAAAAACACAAACAACACAAGCATAATACACTTAATCAGAGAGCCAAGAGCCGCTGCGTACGTGCGCGCCGCCATGCCTTGTAATATGATACACACAAGCACACTGATTATTACCCTTTATTTACCCAGGCAAGCAAATAAAGAACAACATTCTCAAGTGCAGCCTCTTACCTTTTGTTTTTATTTATTTAAATGGGAAATGTTATAATCAAAAAAATTGTAAATAAAATGATTTGAAACACCTCTCTTATTTATACCCTTTTTCCGGCGTCAGTATATTACCTTTCCTGGTTTCATTTACTAACTAAATTTGCATCAGGTTTGTTCTAACATCAAGTACTTTTAATTTAAGCATGTGTCTATTTAGTATTTAATTATTTATGGACACTTTTGCAATTTAATTTCAAGTTATATATATTTTGGTTTATTATTTATGGCCTTTGCTTATTGAAGATTAAGATATAGATTTTTTGGTTTATTAGTAGACTTTATGATCTGATACTGAAACCAGGAAGTTTCTAGTTACTCTTCTGAAAAAGACTGTAAAAGAGTCAACACAAAATATTAAAAAAACAAAACACGATTCAAAATACCTCTGGCTAACACTTAAAATATCCCTCAATTACACATTTCAATAACACTAACACTACACAGTGTTGGCAAAAATGTGGTCTGGCCGTTGGCTGGATCGGAGGAACTGAGACGGAGAAGGGATGGACTATGTCGGCATAAAAGCCTCGGCTTTATTCAGTGACAAAGAGTTATACTAGTAACAGGTTATAGGCCTACTAATGATGAGCAGCCTAAGAGGTAGGTTCGGTCTAAATACCTTAGCGCGCGCTGAGGGACTCGTAGCTTCGCCTTGGAGCAAGGTTCTACTTCGAGTGACGAAATATGAGAAAAGGCGATAGTTTGAACTGAGTTTTTGCGCGTGAATGCGCGTTCCCGACGAACCTGTTTTGCGTCAAAAAAAGGAGTGAAATACATGTCACCTGTGGCTATGCTGAGTGTGGGACTTTATCTTCTGTTAACCCTCTAATTCTTGTGGTGGGCTGACTGTTGTTGCTTTTAGTTGGGGGCCGGGGAGCGGGGCTTATCTTTAAGAAACGAATTTACTGTTTGTGGGAACCTGTGGATCTGGCTTTCCCTTGGGAGAAGAGAGCTGGTTCTTTCTATGTTCCTTAAATCTTCTTTATGGTGGCGTTGCTCTTCCATGACCTGGCCGGGCCCTGTTGATTATGTTGTGGTGCTGGTTAGTTAGAGCCTAGTTAGAGTGTAAGGGGCCTGGTTAGAGTATAAGGCCTATTAGAGTGTAAGTAGAATGTAAGGGGCTTAATTAGAATGTAAGGGCCTTAGTTAGAATGTAAGGACCATCATATCCTTTCAACAGTTAACATTTTGAACAGCCTATTGTAAAAATTGAGTTTGACTCCGTCCTTCTGGATACTACTCTGGTTTGGACCGTGTGAAGAAAAAAAACAAAAAAATATCCAAGTCTCTTGTCCCTACCACGCTGCAGAAACAATAAGAATTTGCCTTTTTTGTTCAGGGTTCAAAAGGCTCGCTCCGATGGGGATAGCTCGCCAGTCTCCACACCGCTGCCGAACTCCAGGGAAAGCGAGCAGGATGCAGACGATCAAGGATCCAATCTTTTTCAATCCACAAAAAAAAAACGGCCAAGGGTTTCGATTCACTGCACAGGCTTTTCGGGACTTTTAGTGGCAGGGAATCTCTCTTCTGTAGCTTACTATTCAAAAAACAGTTGCTAACGTTCAATCTCGTCTCTGGCTCGCCCGAAAAGGATAGGGTCTAATTTCTGATTGGCTAACTAAGCCAAAACAGTTGCCATGCGACTTTGTTGGTTGACCGGGGATTTAACAAATCACACCATATCATTCAGATACAATCGATTAAATGCAATTATTTGGAATATTTTCCCAATATATATCTTTATCTCATTCTGTGTCACTATTTAGAACGAAAATACACAAGCCATGAATTTTAACTGATTAGTACCAGATATCATCACCATTTCCTCTCCCCTTGTATCTTTTTCCACTGTTTTATTTATTATCTAGTTGTTTGTTTTGTTTTTTTCTCTATACTGTGTTTAACAAATGTTCAGTGTCTGTTTATAGTCCCTGTTTGATGTCTAATGTTATTTTATTAACATTTTGTTTTACCTTTACTGTACAGTGTCCTTGGGTGACATGAAAGGTGCTGGAAATAAAATGTATTATTAAGATCGCTTTTGCACAATAGAATCAAAAGCTCAAGGATCAGAACGCATTCCCTCTACAGTTTGGCAAACTTCTTTTTTTTTTGCTAGTTTGGCAATCTGCTTGATTTACCTCAAAATTAGAATACTTTATATTCTGAAATCCAGCCTTCAATCTATAGTTTAAGTTAAATAGAAAGTGGTCTGTACGAAATACCTGGACAATGTAAAATACTTTTTCCAGAAGAAATGTGAGGTTTATCTCTTTCAAATGACTTACTACAAAACTTACTATTGAACAAATTCAAAATGTATTTGGACAATATAAATGTATTTATTGTGCCCAATAAGGTTTTTACAGCACTACAGGTATCATCATTGACTTATAACATTGATTTGAAGACAACTCAATGGCTGAGCACAACTATTATCTGGACATTATCCTGTCGTTGTTTTAAAGGCCATGGAATTGGGCGTTGAATGAGGGAATAAGTGCCTCAATAAAAAACTTTCATTCTATCTGTAATAAAGCTGGTCTTTCCCCTCCCTCTACCATAGTATGTCTTCTTTGCCCTCTTATTTTTTTCCATTTCTTTTAGGAAGTGGTTTTGGCGACTCTTCGTCTCAATGTATTTTCTTACCTCACCTGCATGTCTTTATTTTCTCAGAAAGGCAGAGAGGCAATGAATGCAATAGGAGACACAAAATCAAGTAAGGACATTTTTCGTTGTTTGTTTTCAGGTGAACCTCTCATTAGTGTATAAGCTTGCATGATCGAACCCCAACGACATCTCTATTTGTCTTACCTTCAAGCAAAACATTTACTTTCTAAATGGCAACTCGATGCAAGAAATTAGCAAATGAATGCTGCCCAGAGAGCCTATTCAGGCGTCCAGTCCACCATCTTGACACATTTGGCCCATTGAAGGAACCCAAGTTAAAATAGGTCAATATCCTTGTGAAGCCAACTGTTAATCCTTGTTGATGAATTTTTAAAACCATTTATCCATTTCACTCTCCTAAAAACAACATTTACATATTCAATGGATCCTATTCTTTAGCATTCTTCTTTATTTTCCTCTCCAGTTTGAGTTAATGTCATTCTGTTTGTGTTTTTCTTTTATTGTTTAATTATTAGGGGTGCGTGTCTTAGAGTTGGGGTAATTACATTTGTGTTAAGGACATGCATTTGGATTTGGCAAATGACCAACATTTTGTTTGCCACAATCAACTCTTCCTGCTTTAAAGGAAATGAAACAAAGTCCTTCTATTTCTGCTGCCCCCCTATATATTACTCCTGTGTTGCCGGTCCAGTGCCCATGCAGCCATCACACGATATTATTTCCCCATAAATGCCCTATAATGTAAAACATGGAAAACACTTATTTCCATTTCCTTCATTAGAGGTCTCGTACAGAATCTGAAATGTCGAAAACACTGTATGTGTTTTGGGGTATGAATGGAAATATCCGGTCCTGTCGGTGATGAACTTTTAAGGCATTCGCCAGCGATAATGCTCGGTAAAACACCTTCAAGAAATCCGTCTGCAAAACCTACTGAACAGCACCAAATGAAGACAGCTGATACCTCAACACCCTTACTTGTTCTGTCTTTTATGTCTGTGTGAAGGTTTATTTGTGACTGGAATCTGGATCCATGTCAAAGAATATTTTCTGTAACCCTTGTGTGACAGACAATAAAGACTCATCTTATCTTATCATTAAGGTGTTTTTAGTTTTATTTCCATATCTTTTCTGTCTATTTTCCATTATATCCTCCAGCCCAATAAACCTCTTGGGTTCTTTTTTTGGTTTCTTTATCATACTGCAGGTCTTTATCATACTGCAGGTCTTTATTATACTGAAGGGCTTTATTATCGTGCAGGACTTTATTATACTGCAGGGCTTTCTTGGTTGACCCTGAAAACTTCACTGGCCCTTTTTTCCTTTGCTCTGACGGCCATGTCTCCTTCTCTTTTCCCTCCCTTATCTTTCTCTAGCCATTTTCTCCAGATTCTCATCATTAACAGTTCAAAAACCCATTGGCCGATGTTGCATCAAACCTTCACATTTCTTGTAATGTTATGTCTAACCAGCGGATTACAGATGATCTTCAGGTGGTTTTTTTGTTTGGTTTTAATTATGATTTGTTGATCTTTAAAGACTCTACTATTGTCTGATCATTAAAGACTCTACTCTCTATTAACACAACTAGGCTATTCTTTGTTTTTATTCCTTATGAAAATTAAATCTGCAATGTTTCCTTCTCCTTCAAGCCCATCTTTTTGTTGAGCAATAAACAGAATAGCACATAACTATTCAGAGGACAGCTGACCCCCATCCACAGAGCATCATCAACAACACCATCATCACTTGTTCACACACAGTCACAGATGTGCGCACACATATTTATGTGTGTATATCTATGTGTGTGTGTGTGTGTGTGTGTGTGTGTGTGTGTGTGTGTGTGTGTGTGTGTGTGTGTGTGTGTGTGTGTGTGTGTGTGTGTGTGTGTGTGTGTGTGTGTGTGTGTGTGTCTAGGGAGGGAAGAGAGCATGGGATCTCTTGAAGGTTTGCTTGTTTAGACCAAACGTATCATAGCATAGGAATATAAGGTGGGGTGGAGAAAAGGTCAAACTACATGTTGGTAACAGAACATGTTTTTCGGAAAAGTATGACAATTTAATGAAACAACTCTTTGACTGAAAAGCTGACAACGCGTGTGGCGATTCTTATCTCCAATTCGCTCCTTCTCTATCTAAGATAAGATAAGATAGTCCTTTATTGATCCCCCTTGGGAGAAATTCACAGGTGACCAGCAGTACAGTGGGAAAGGAAAGTGCGAAGAACAGTATATATACAATAAATGTACTAATTTAAAATAAAATTATAGTAAAAAACTATTAAAATAAACATACTATATACTGTACATGTAACTGTCCGTTTGTAGGTGACCTGTGTGTCAAGTAAATAAATAAATATGATGAAATATGATAATATAAATATAAGTATAAATGTAAATGTGCCAAAAGTGCAGGGTTCCTGAAGTAATGGAAAAATGAATTAAATAAATAACAAATAACAAGGTTAACAATAGTCAGTCCTGAGGTGTGGGGTTAAGTCCTTAATCAGGTCGGGAAAAAGGAGCTGTTGGGGCTTTGGGGACGTTGGGAGCGGGGGGGTTGAGGTGTTATAAAGTCTGATAGCTGATGGGATGAAACAGCCCCCCAAGCGCTTTGAGGCACGTGGCAGAATGTGCTCCTGAGTTGCCTCAGCTCGGCGTAGAGAGGGTGAGAGGGATTGTCCATGATCGCCTGCAGCTTTCCCCTCATCCTCCTCTCTGTCACAGCCTCCACACAGTCCAGCTTCATCCCCACCACAGAGCTCGCCTTCCTCACCAGCTTATTCAGCTTGCTGGCACCTCCGCTCCCGATGCCTCCTCCCCAGCACACTACAGCAAAGAAGGTGGCACTGGCTACCACAGACTGGTAGAACATCCGTAGTAGCCTAGTGCACACATTGAAAGACCTGAGCCTCCTCAGGAAGAACAGCCTACTCTGTCCCTTCCTGTAGAGGGCCTCAGTGTTGTCTGACCAGTCCAGTTCATTGTTCAGGTGCACCCCAAGGAACTTGTAGGTGTCCACCATCTCAACCTCCTCCCCGTTTATGGAAACAGATATTGGGGTGCTCTTTGCTGCGCCGGAAGTCCACCACCAGCTCCTTGGTTTTCCCGGTGTTGAGCTGAAGGTGGTTCCCGTCACACCATCCCACAAAGTTCTCAACTAGTTCCCTGTACTCTTCCTCCCTATTGTCTGTGATGCATCCAACAATGGAGGAGTCGTCAGAGAACTTCTGCAGGTGGCATGTTCGGGAGTTGTAGCAAAAATCTGAGGTGTAGAGGGAGAACAAAAACGGTGAAAGTACAATTCCCTGGGGTGTGCCGTGTTGCTTGTCACCACGTCTGACAAGCAGTTTCGCAGCCTGACATACTGCGGCCTGTCCGTGCGGTAGTTTGTAATCTATGCCACCATGTCAGGATCCACCTCCATCACTTGGAGCATCTCGGCCAGCTGGACTGGCTGGACTGTGTGGAAAGCACTGGAGAAGTCGAAGAACATGATCTTCACCATGCTCTGCAGCCTCTCCAAGTGTGTGTAAGCTCTGTGAAGCAGGCAGATGATGGCGTCCTCCACGCCGATGTCGGTCTGGTACGCAAACTGCAGTGAGTCCAGGCGGTCATGCACCAAGGGCCTGAGGTGCTCCAGGACCATCCTCTCGAAGGTTTTCATGACGTGTGACGTTAGAGCCACAGGTCTGAAGTCTTTTGGAGCGCTGGGTCGTCCCTTCTTCGGCACAGGGACTATGCAGGATGTCTTCCAGAGTGTTGGCACCTTTTTCAACCTCAGGGAGAGGCCGAAAAGATGCCTGAACACTCCTGCCAGCTGCTCTGCGCAAATCTTGAGAACCCTCGTACTGATGTCGTCCGGTCCTCTGGCCTTGTATGTCCTGATCCTGGTGAGCTGCGGTCTCAAATAGCTGAGGCCTGTTTCAGGCAGCTGGTTTAACATACTCTGAGTTTAATCCTGCGCTCTGAGTTGGTTGACTCAGAGATCAGGGTTCAAAAGCAACTCTGGGTTTTCGGTTTCAGAACAGGTGATCAGCGTTGGTTCAATCAACTTTGAGTGTGTTCACGCTGGGTTGGGGGCGTGCCTGTTGACTTTAAAGAGCCATCATCAATGGATCTCTGATAACATGATCAAACATGGACCAAAACCGTAGATCCGCTTACTTTTCCCCCACAGAATTAGAAATTCTAATGCACGCATATGCCGAGCAGTTACCAATTTTAACCAAAAAAAGCAATACCGCCGCGGCAGCGAGAGCGCGAGAGAGAGCTTGGCAGGAAATAGCTGAACAAGTCAATGCGTGAGTAAAATAAAATGTAAAATGAGAGGAAAGTTTAATATCTTCCACTTATTCGATATGTAAATTGTGTGTGTCAATTTACACAGGAACAACCCCAGTTGCCCCAAGAGGACTTGGCAGCAAATGAAGATGAAGTACAAAAATATAGTTCAAACAGGTAAACCAATGTTTAGTTTAATTGAAATCAAATCAATTGTGCTGTTTTGCCTGCTCTACCTAATTCAAAATAATTAAATATGTACACTTAACCCAGCGCGTTGCAAATTAGACGGGGCAATATTCTGGCTCAAGTAATAATTTCACTGTTCTAATCATCTTCTTCCAGTTACTGATGGCGTCATCGCCCTACTGGAACCAGAAGCCCTCACCAACCTCCATGCAATTGTAACAATTCTTCACCTTCCACAGATTATTAATGTATTGATAATTGCTGAACACAACTGTTAATGTCATTACAGGAAGATGATGGAGAAACATTGTTTGCAGCATTTGAAAAAGAGGAAAGGCCTATTGAGGTTAACACCTTTTTAAAAATAACATCCAAAAGTTGATGATAGCAGTTGTACAATTTAAAACTGACATCTTCTTTCTCTCAAACAGGATGAAATCGAATTCAATGAGAGGCCAGCCACTTCTAAATCACAGCTTACCTCTGTAAGATTCTCCCTGGAATTAAATGAAACGCTCTACTTGGCACTGTGAAATCCAATATCATCTTTGCATTCCTATAGCTTCCAGTCAAAGAGCTCTATAAAATCTATCTGGAAAAACAAATAAACAAAGCAGACTTGGAAATGGACCACATTAGGCAAAAGATGAAAAAGGATGCTTTGGAGATCCAAATTTTGGAACACAAGTTAAAGGAGGGTGAGGTGGGATACTGTTTTCTGCTCCAAAAACATACCCAAAATGAATGACTTTTTTGTGCCTTCAGGAAATAAAGAAATCCTCATAAAAAGTAGATTGTCTTCATTAGAACACGTTCTGTGGTGGGACAAGTTATTTTATTGAACAGTGTCACCCCCTACCAGAGGCTGGGTCTGTCACACGAGTTTACATACAGGAATGCCAAAAAACATTTTGGAAATAATAAAATACATTTAACTACATAGAAAACTCTTTCTTGAACCACCCTTCCGTCCTGTGGATCCATGGCATGGTTTGGGTTGATGTGCTGCTCATCTGCAACTGTAGGTGGGCAATTTTCCCCTCTCAAAATCGCGATGTTGTGAAGAACCACACATGCAATTATTATGTCACATGCCTTTTCTGGTGTGACTCGCAGCATTTGGAGGCACTGGAATCTTGCCTTCAGGATCCCGAACGTGTTTTCAACCCTGGCTCTCGTCCTCATATGCACCAGGTTGTAGCGCTGCTGTGGTCCTGGCATGGGATCGGCATACGGGGTCAGAAGGCAAGGCTGGCAGGGGTACCCTCTGTCACCTAAAACATGACCGTCGAACTCTCCTATGATACAGGTGAAATATTAATCATCTGAACAAATATGGATTATAAATCCTTCAAATAGGCTTAACTCACCACAGGCAAAGCGAATGCTCAGATTAGATGAAATATGCGTGTGTCATGCACAGACCCCGGCCACTTTGCCTCCACTTGGGTGATGATATTTCTCGCATCACATACAACCTTCCAATTGCAGAAGAGTATAATTAGATACAGAGGCTGTTTTGTTAAGTATCTTTAATTTAAAATGCTGAAGGTCTAGGCCTTCACCTGTACCTGCACATTGATGCTGTGGAAGGACTTTCTATTAACAGTCTCCTTCATTCAGTAAAGGAGCTTTAATAGGAATATGAGTTCCATCGATGCACCCGATGACACCCGGAAAACCTAGAACATTACAAATTAATTTAATTAAATTGTACACATTATTTATTAAATTAAAACGTTCCAAGAAAAAAATTGTTGCTACATTGTTGCTACTGTTACCTGCAATTCTGTAGAACTCTTCCTTGATTGTTCGTATAGGTCGGTGACTTGGA
The DNA here is from genome assembly GCA_900291075.1 of Melanogrammus aeglefinus. Taxonomy (NCBI): domain Eukaryota; kingdom Metazoa; phylum Chordata; class Actinopteri; order Gadiformes; family Gadidae; genus Melanogrammus; species Melanogrammus aeglefinus. The sequence continues at coordinate 9,838 of OLKM01000936.1, read as the reverse complement.
AACAAACGTGTAAAGAAAACGTTTCAGTGCCAAAGTCACATTTCTGACAGACCGACACACAGTTGCCTTTGAAATGTGCTCGGCGTCACCGACGTTGTAAAGAAAGCTGCCGTTTGCAAAAAAACCGAGTGCCACACAAATAATTTGTATTGAACTTAAAGCATGCCCCCGGTGCGTTTGACAGTTAACATGGGGGCTGAGAAGGTGGTCTAAATAAATGATAGATCGCGCTGAAAAACGATAGCGCTCGTGAAGAAAATTGTCAGGAAAAGAAAGTATATCCAACCGGGGTCTTAATAATCGTTCCTTACGGAGATTCCTTCTGAGGATCGCAGCCTCTACGTCCACGGGCTCTCGTAGAAAAGGATATGCCATTTCTAACACTTCCTTCTGTCGGAGAGCTGCCTTCAGCCTTTTAGACAACAAACTCAGAGTAGGTCTAACCACCTCCAGAGCAGGTTAGACCCACGGCGTATGTTGCCGCAGCAACTAACTCTGGGTTGCGCTGGACCTGCTACCTTAAACGGAAAACCCAGAGTTTCCACTAACTCAGAGTGAAAACAAACTCGGGGTTGCCTCAAAACCAGCTACCTGAAACAGGCCTCTGGTGTTGATGATTGGGGTTGTTGTTGCTGGGGTCGCTGGGAGAGTTGGGGGTGTGGTGAGGGAATGATTGCCCTCTGGGCTGGACATTGGTCCAGCCACCCTGGAAGTGTGGAAAGGGAGAGAGAGAGGGGGTGGTGCTGGGAGGAGAGGTGCAAAAGCTGCCATCCCTGGGTCTTGTGGTGCAGCAGAGAGATGAGTAGTGCAGGAGGGGGAGGGGGGTGTTGGTCTGGCCCCAGTTGGTGAGTCAAATCTGTTAAAAAACAAGTTTAGCTCGTCGGCCCGTTCCTTTGTCCCCTCCTGTGATCCTCCAGCATTTTTCATGCCAGTGAGGGTTCTCATCCCCGCCCACACCTCTCAGGGGTTGTCCTGTTGCAGCTTCCCCTCTATTCTGTTTTTGTAGCAGTCTTTAGCCCTCCTCAGTTCCCTCCTCAGCTCTCTGTATTTCCCTCTGTGTGACCTTATTGACTCCTGCCATGAAGGCTCTCCTCTTCCGGTTCAACATGACTTTGATGTTCCTGTTGATCCAGGGTTTGCTGTTAGGGAAGCAGTGAACCTCCTTGGTGGGGACAACACCCTCCTCACAGAACTTTATATAGTCTGTGACGCATTGAGTGAGACCCTCAATATCGTCGCCATAGTCTTCCTGAAACATCTCCCAGTCTGTTATCCTGTAGCACTCCATCAGGGCCTCCTCAGCCTCCACAGACCACTGCTGTACAGACCTGGTGGTGATTGGCTGTCGCCTCACAAGAGGCTTGTATATAGCAGACAGTTGTATCAAGCAGTGATATCAAGCAGTGATAGCAGTTATAGTGATAATAGTGATAGTGATAGCAGTTATAGTTATCACTATAGTTATAGTGATAACAGCAGTGATTCCCCCCCTGATTTGCCCAGGGGGGTTGCACTGTACGCCTCCTTAACATTGGCATACAGTGAGTCCAACGTCTTATCCCCTCTGGTGATGCATGTCACATACTGGGTGAAGTCAGTGTCTTTGACTTCAACCATGTTAACATGGTTGAAGTCTCCATTCACTATAATGAGAGCGTTGGGATGGGAATTTGCAGGTCTGCGACGGTGGAGTGAAGGACGTTACAAGCCCGCGCCGCCACAGCTGATGGTGGAGTGTAAACAACAACAATAACGGCTGCCGAGAACTCACAGGGCAGGTAGTAAGGTCTCAGTCGCACAGCTAACAGCTCGACATCCGGCGTGCACATGATTCTCGTCATGCTAACATGTCCAGGGTTACACCATTTGGAGTTAACAAAGACGGCAAGTCCACCACCCGACTTCTTACCGCTCTGTTTGTCTCTGTCCGCCCGAACTAACGTGTAGCCGGCTAGTTCCACTGAGCAGTCTGGTATCTTCCCGTTCAGCCATGTCTCCTTCAGGCACAACACACTGCACTCCCGGTACTCGCGCTGTCCTGTAATGAGGGCTAATAGTTCGTCCGTCTTGTTGGGCAGTGAGCGTACATTCCCCATGATGACCGAGGGAAGACGGGGCTTGTATCTCCACCTCCTCTCCGACTTCTTGTTCCTCACCATGGCTCCTGCTCTGGTCCCACGCCGCCTTAACCTCAACTCCCCCGGGATCCCCTTCGGGCACAACACTGGTCGATCCCGGTGCTGGAGGAGCTCGTCTCGTGAATAGACATTGGCCCCTTGTTGTTGTTGTTGGTGGTTGCTGTGATCGTCAAGCACATTGTTGTTGTTGCACAACCGTTTAAGAGCCCTATTGATTTATAATTTAACTCAAAATTTATACCTACGTAGTATCAAAGCCTAGAGTTGAAGTTCTAAAGAGTATGTGTGCGCGGTGCCATGGCAACAAAAATAAATAAATAAATAATAAATCTACTCAGAGAGCCGAGAGGCCTTGGAGCTATGTATTAAAATAATATTCCTTGGTACTCTAATCCCAGCGCTCCACAGGGACGGCTCGTTTCAATTGGGCCTGCTCTGATCTCCCCCAGCTTAAATTGGGGGAATTGTGTAAAATAATGATTTACGAAATAAGCCATTATGTGTTAAATATCCGAGTTTGCTGAAGGAACATTTGCTTCAATCGATCTGGGGGAGAATCTTCTGAGAGCCTTTAATGTATTGATTGGATCTTTGCATCACAGACGCAGAGCCTGAAGAAGACGCACAACCATCTTCTCTTTTAAGTTCCCAACAGTAAAAAGCAACAACCTTTAACAGCCTCCCCTCAGGTGAACTATTTTTCTATCTCACTATATCTGAATACAAGAATTAGTTGCACATGCTCACACAATATCTTAATTAGCCAAATGACTTTAGGGATGGATATGTGGTTGATTGAAACACATTCTAAGCTCTTCGGTACATAGGGTCAACATACATGATGTGAAAGGGGCTGATGATTCACATTCATAAACCCTTTGCACTTATTTTCCAGATACTTTTTTTTTTTGAATAATGTTTTGTGATTCCCTGGGGTCCTGAGACAATCCAAGATGATTTCTACAATGTCATTGTTTGGCCAGTTTATAGCCAATAAGTAAGCTTCGGTTTAACTGGTTATCTTGGACATCCCTGAAATGTGTAAATTAAGATATCTAAAATCTCTAAAAGTTAAACAAGAGGAGTTTCAGAAATAATGGTTAGATAATACCTTTACATCTACCAAAATCCTACTATTACTACTACTAGAGAAAAAAACGACATATTTTTTACAATGCTTAAAAGTGTGACAGTAAGTAGTTGCTTTTAATTTATACATTTAATGGCTTTATATTATTTAAGTTTTTTCTGCAGATTATCCTTGGTGACGACAATGTTGAAACACTAACAATAGTTGGCCTATCAGGCGTCTGTGGAGGATCTTACAAACGAGATCAAACGTTTGATCTAGAAGGAGACATCAGACTCCAATAAATGGACAGTGACTTTTATTCTGATTCTGAGTTTGTTAACCTCAACCAAATTTGCATTATCCAAGACAAGAGCACAGCGAAAATAATCAGCTTGTCAGATGCTCCAGACCTCAACCAAGGCAAGAGGAACCAGAGTGGGGAAGAAACATCCTCTTCTGACACAATAATACTCACACTATTACCCTTAGCTAATTCAGAAACTCCTTGAGTGCAGAGACCAACAATATATAAATAGATATCAAAGTTTCCGTATTTTGTGGAAATGCACTTCAAAGTGCAAACCAGGCCTTCATAGCTCGAGAGTGAGATTGAGTGTGAGGGGGAGTGAGTGAGCGAGTGTGTGAGCTTGTGAGCTCGTGAGTGGGAGAGTGTTTTTTTTATGTTCACATCTTAGTTTTGTTCTCCCCCCACCAATGCGGAAAATATGTTTTGTTACAAAAGCAATTCAATGTATTTGCGTTCCTATACTACAAGTTCATTAACTTGGATGAACTTAAGGTTTTGCTTTTAAGTAACATTATATCATTTTGTGTAACCTGTAATAAATTCAATGAAAGTTAATGTTCCATTTTTTTGGAAAATGCAATATTAATCTTGTTTTGGCATTATAATACGTTTTGATAACAATTCTAGTTAGAAATGTCCCTTTTTGGTCATAAACTTCAATCAGTAGGGTTAGGGTCATATGATGATAGCCAGTTAGTACTGGTCCGTGCAATTTTCATGCTTATTTGGGGGTTTTGAGGGACTATAATCGGAGTAGGCTATATTCTGTTTAAGAAATACCCACAATTACATATTTTATAACATAACTTCTTTTGCAAACATGTGGAGCAATGAGCTACAGTTTGGTTCCGAATCCCCCCGCCCCACTGTTTTCGTATATATCCATATGCGCTTAAAACACACTCAATAATGTGGTTGATAATTGAGATGATTCAGTTAGATTCTACTTTCCATCTTTTCAAAAATGAAACAAATATTCCTTATTCCTATTAATTTGCAGCTTTTCATGATCATTGCACTCAACAACAGAAATAGTCAATACACACTGAGCATGAATAATAACCTCTCAAACATGAGGGAGTCATTGGCTCAGCCGCACTCGGGGAGGCGCTGTTCTGTCTGGCACACCTTAGTATATTGTTTATCTATTTCCGAGCGAGTGGAACCTAGTTTACAATGACAAATAAATGTCTGGCAGCTCAGCTGTCACTGATGATTTAATTTAGTAAATGACTGAAGTGCTCTATTAAATTGATAAATTCTTATCTGAGTTTGTGTAAATGAACCATTACATACTGTATAACTCACATCCCACTCATATCACAGGAATCTAGAATTAATATGTTCAGGGGTTGTTCAGAACATTGTGTTAATAGAACGTGTTCAACCATTAAATACAGGATATATGCGTGCATGTTACAGAGAATGAAATAATCTCCATAGGTCATAAACAAGCGCATATGAATATATATACGATAACTGTGGGCGGGGGGAGTCAGAACAAAAAAAAGCAGCTCATTGCTCCACAGGTTTGAAAAACATGTTCTGTAATAACATGTCATTTTGATTATTTCTTTAAACAAAAAGTAGCCTTCCTCGATTATAGTCCATCAAATCCCCAAAATAATTGTAATGCCAATTTTTTTTTTACGGTTGTATTTTTCTAATGATGATCAAATGAATGTCAGCCATGTTTGGTTTCAGCAATACAAGCGTCCATATCAACCACCAAAGCAACCATCGAATATTTTGTATTTGAACCATTTTCTAGTAAGACCTGAAAGAATTGTAATAACTTACAAACTTAAACTCATGTACCTTCACGGATAATGTGTAAAATACACATTTCTCGCTAGAAATGTTAACAAAACCCAAAACCCCAAAAAATATTTGGTGTTTGTTTTTGCAGACAGAAACTTCACGTGACATGACGACATGGACGCAGGCCTATAGAAAAGTATAGGCCAAAAAGACATAGGCATCTCGCTTTTTTAGAGCTGTTATTGTGAAACCAGGTTTTCCGCTGTGGACTAACATAGTAATGCTACATTTGAGACTTGGTTGACTAATGATACATACGAGTAGAGATGAGTGGATACTTTCTGTGGCTAGAGAGATCTGGCCAGAAAGAATTTCTCGTGAACGATGCAGATCCAAAGATGAGAACCTGACCACGGCCAAACTAACAATTCTTGAGGTCAAGAACCCCGCCACCCCCCTCGCCTACGCCTCCCATAGTCACAGTCTGCTGGGCTTATTTCCTGCTCTCTCTCTCTCTCTCTCTCTCTCTCTCTCTCTCTCTCTCTCTCTCTCGTCTGATTGTTCACGGTCTTTGTTCAGAGTTCAGATTTCCTTTTCCGCCTCAACTCCTCTTTCAATATACATTTCCTTTTCCTCTGAGCGGCGGCCAACAATGCCTGTTAATAACTCAAAGTGCGGTGAACAGTAAGTAGTGGACCTGGAACTCAGGCTGGCTTTCATACTGATTTCATCAAGCGCCCTTTCACAGGGACTCATACAGAAACACACACACACACACACACACACACACACACACACACACACACACACACACACACACACACACACACACACACACACACACACACACACACACACACGAAGGACAAAAGACGAAACCGATGCTGAAAGAGTGATACTGGGACTTAGCTATAGGGTCCAGCACCGAGGCAAATGAACCATTGTGAGGTTCGACTCAATGGAGAGGGAGATGCGGTTGGAAACGGAGGACTTGGATGGCGGTGATCCCTGAGGATAACACCACTAACACAGTGATATCCACTAGAAAGGTTCTATAATGATACATTTGCTTCAACAGATCTGGGGGAGAATCTTCTGAGAGCCTTTAATGTATTGATTGGATCTTTGCATCACAGACGCAGAGCCTGAAGAAGAGTCACCATATAATTATAAACTCCCATTTACTTAAATATTTAATGGCTTTTGTCCAAAGCCAAACTAAGCAAGCAGAATAAGTTTCAAGTCTCAAGCCATGCTATAAAAGGGGAAAGCTGAGTAGATGTATTGTATTGATTTGGACCAATGCAATTTTCTTTCTTGTCGCCAATAATGCTCCGGTCAGATGTTTGTTACTGGCAGACGACTGTATAAGGGCTAGCTGCGCGGCCGTGGGCTGTATTGAGAGATGACACTTTGGATAATATAGAAGATTTGCTAATTAATTTATGTCTTAATGTAATTCTAAATGAGTCAATCAATTAGATAATGAGCTAATTTTATTTATGCTTCTGTATCTACTGAATAACTTCAAAGCTGCATCTCTACCAAATTGACTGTTAAATAATTCAAGCACAACAATGCGAATAGAGCTCCAAAAACCTAGATGCCCAGTTTCAGCAGCCTCAAGTGGCCGAGTCTGAAGGGACTCTGGGACTGGGTGAGGCTGCACCCCTCTTGCACATTAAGTAATCGGTGTGCAGAGGTTAAACCAGCCGTCTCCAGACTCACTCAGAAGACCTTCTGGATGGCAGCACCATTGTCATGTTAATTGTCAAACCTTTGCAATAAACACATTTTTAACACCACCACCCGCTGTCTTTGGTCTGGAGGAGGCCAAAATAAATCGCCTAGGTGTCGTATGGCAGCCACCTAGGTGGCGTGTGGCATGGACATTAGTGACATAATTGGCCCCACCCTCTTCACGCTGTACATGCTCCCCCTTGGTCGTGATGACACCCAACTCTACATAAAAACAAACCCAAACCCCTCTGCAGCCCTATCAACAGGTTCCACCTGCCTGGAGGAGATAAAGGTGTGGATGGCGGCTTACTTCCTGCAGCTCAATGGCTCAAAAACGGAAGCCATTCTTGTTGGCACTCCACACCAGATCCGGTCATCCACTATCACCAACATCAGCTTCTCCGGCAACGACATCCACCTCTCATCCTTAGTCACCAACCTCGGTGTCAGAAACGACCCTTACCTGACCTTTGAGGCCCACATTCAACATCTTTGCAAAACCTCTTTCTTCCACCTCAGGAACATTGCAAAACTCCACCCCATACGCACTCCCCCCGATTTAGAAAAAACTTGTCCGCGCCATTGTCTCTCCCTTCTGTCCCACCAATGCCTCCATGGCACTGCCCCCCTGTACCTCAAAGAACTCATCACTCCCCATTCCTCCTCACGCCATCTCCGCTGTGGACAGGCCAACCTCCTCCAGCTTCCGAGGACAAGGCTCCGAATTACGGGCGATCGCGCCTTCTGCTCAGCTGCACCAAGTCTGTGAAATGCTCTTCCTGACCATCTAAGGGCCCCACATACTGTGGATTCTTTTTGGGTTAGCCTTTGGCTAAACTGCTATTTTAAATGATTATTTCTCTGTTATTTTTAATCTAGTCTTTTATGTTGTATTTGTTGATGTAAAGTGCGTTATAAATAAATTGTATTATTATTATTATTATTATAAGTAACAGGCACCAATCAGTTGTCATGTGATGAATGAGAAATGCTTTTTGATGGTTGAATTGTATCAAGCTTTTGTTTATCATTTCAATAGAGTAACTTCCAATGCATGCATGTGAAAGAGCCATAATAATCTGTTCACCATCTTTTGATTCTGATGTTACATGTGTCATTGTTTTATTGTGAGAATATATGAGGTTAGAGGGCATACTAGAAGAGTCACCATATAATTATAAACTCCCATTTACTTAAATATTTAATGGCTTTTGTCCAAAGCCAAACTAAGCAAGCAGAATAAGTTTCAAGTCTCAAGCCATGCTATAAAAGGGGAAAGCTGAGTAGATGTATTGTATTGATTTGGACCAATGCAATTTTCTTTCTTGTCGCCATTGCTCCGGTCAGATGTTTGTTACTGGCAGAAGACTGTAAAGGACACATCGGTGGTGTCCTTCTAATTTGTCCAAACGAAAGCTGCATCTCTCTGACGCATAAGAATTTTGAATAGGAAATCTCAATGATCAACCACAGTGTGCACCAGGAAATCCTAAGTTGTTGGACACTTTAGTCCACGTTACGTGTTGAAAGATGGTGGCACGGTTGAGATGAACACATAACAAGCTAGAAGTGCTTCCCCCTTTTCTTTTAGAAGCCTACTGATGTCCTGAATAGGAATAATGTCAAAAATAGTAATATGTTTAGTGTATTTTAATCATATGCTTTGATCAGTATCTCATATTTGTAATAATTGATGAATGTGAGGAGCTAAACTATAAACTATGTAGGTATATCTACCATTGTTGCATAAGCAGGGGAAATGCAGAATTTATCAATTCTGACATAAATTCTGCTGTAGTGCGGTTGCATAAGTGAGCTGAGATAAGGTGAGTAGAGAGTGAGGGTAAATCCACCAATGGCTTTAGCATTACCGAGACAGATTGTAGATCAGGCACTATATACATGAATGGCCGCCCATTGTTCCACAAGCATTTCCCTTTTAGAATGCAGTCTTTGCACTTTAAAATTATATGAATTGTTGGCTATGTTTTGCTAAGTGTGAATATTGGAAGGAGATTGAATATCAGAATCAGCTAACCTACATCTAACAGCATATTGGTATTTGACCCGATGTTACGTTCAGCTCTGTTGTAACCCGCCAGGGTTCAGAAACATGATTATGATGTACATGATCCCACAAATGAGCCTAAATGACATTTGCCTTTAATAGAAACAACATTAGGATGATGGTTGGTAGAACGAGATTTATTGGTGCAATTATTTAGATGACTTCACTGCCTTTGTTGTGTGAAAATGAATACACACAGGCCGCTAAGATTTAACAAAAGTAGTTAACATAATTATTCTTGACTTTTCTCTGGTCAAATGTAAATGTCAGTGTCTACCTTTAATAATATGTTTAATTACTCACATTTAACAAAAGCAAAATGAGACGTTTCAAGAATATTTACATGAACAAGTGCATGCAAATGCAGATGCATAACTTTGAATACCTACCACATATTGGATACAATAACCAGGACATCTAATTTCAGTATTAGCTTGAACTACTCAACAAAATAGGGTGAAATTAATTGTGATGATAGGTGTGAATCACAGATTCATGATGAACACTAAGAACACACTTCTCTGAAGGTACTTCTGACTGAACCAACTATTCTCTGTATAACATGCCCCTTCAAATCTCCTCTATTATCACATTGGATTACAATACAGAGGCTGAAAGCATTGGAGACAAAAACAGATCCAATAGTTTGCCGTCAAGGAGATTCTGCTGTCTTTGCTCAGGGCTTTGTCGTAGCACGTGGTTGCAACGCTACCAAGCCCTGCTCGTCCAGATGCCACTGGGCTGACCAGCAC
>OLKM01000935.1:184967-199033 GCA_900291075.1 Melanogrammus aeglefinus | reverse complement strand
CCCCAACAGCCCCCCCCCCCCCCCTCCCACACACAACACACACATACACATCTACACATCACCACACAACACACACACACACACCACAAACACACACCACCACACACACACACACACACACACACACACACACACAACACACACACACACACACACAGACAAACCCCAGCGTGTGGATCCCAACAGGACCCTTTCTCAGTCTCCTCTCTCCCCTCTTTCTTCCTCTCCCTCCCTCGCCTCACCCCCGATTCTCCTAAGCCTACTTCCACGTCTCTCCTTCAACTAGAATCGCTAATCCGATTTCCATGTGTGCACCACAGGCATGGCGAGTATTATGAAACGAAAAATCATGTCTGTGAAGATTAGCCATTCTCACCTTCACCCCCTCGCCTTTCAACCTCTCTCTCTCTCTCTCTCTCTCCTCTCTCTCTCTCTCTCTCTCTCCTCTCTCTCTCTCTCTCCTCTCTCTCTCTCTCTCTCTCTCTCGCTCCCCCAACCCCCCTTCCTCAAGAAGCACTGTTGTGGCGCTCCGAGAAGCGCTCTTGATTTTTGACATGCTGCGGTTATCGGTCAGGATGCTGGGAGGCAGAGGAGCGAGTTGGTGCTTAGGATGGATGGTAGGAGGTCGAGCGATGGGAGCACGGAGTAGGCTTCATTGCGGTTGTGTTAGCTGACGAGAGTTTTCTTACCCGTATGCGCGTTGCGCGTTTTGTGCGTGTGCATGTGCACGCCTCTTGGGAAGTATAACTTGTGCATTGCTCAGCAGCTTTGAACGCCGGCGCGTTTTCCCCCGAGCAGCCTCCATACACAGTTCAGAGACGGGCTGGCTCGCTCCCTATCCCCCTCTCGCTCTATTACTTTCCCTTTTCATTCCCCCCTCTCTCTCTCTTTCCCCGATCTCTCTTCTCTCCCTCTCACAGACTTCCTCCCTCTCTCTCTCTCTCTCTCTCTCTCTCTCTCTCTCTCTCTCTCCTCTCTCTCTCTCTGTCTCTGTCTCTGTCTCCCTCTGTCTCTCTGTCTCTGTCTCTGTCTCCCTCTGTCTCTCTGTCTCTGTCTCTTCTCTGTCTCTGTCTCCCTCTCCCCCTCTCTCTCTCTCTCTCTCTCTCTCTCTCTCTCTCTCTCTCTCTCTCTCTCTCTCTCTCTCTCTCTCTCTCTCTCTCTCTCTCTCTCTCTCTCTCTTTCCCCGATCTCTCTTCTCTACCTCTCACAGACTTCCTCCCTCTCTCTCTCTCTCTCTCTCTCTCTCTCTCTCTCTCTCTCTCTCTCTCTCTCTCTCTCTCTCGTCTCTCTTCTCTCCTATCTCTCTTCTCTACCTCTCATCACGATCTCCTCTCTCTCTCTCTCTCTCTCTCTCTTCTCCTCTATCTCTCTTTCTCTCCTCTGCATTCTTTTTCTGATCGTCGTCTGTTCTCTTGTGTCTCTGATCGTCGTGTGTCCTGACTTTCTCCTGTCGTGTTTCTGGTCTCTGTCTCTGTCTTCTGTCTCTGTCTGTCCTCTCTCTTCAACCCCGTGCCTCCGCTTTCTCTCTCTCTCTCTCTTCTGCTTGTCTCTGTCTCTCTCTCTGTCTCTCTTCTTCTCTCTCTCTCTCTCCTCTCTCTCTCTCGTCTTTCCCCCGATCTCGTCTCCACTACACAGCTCTCACAGACTGCTCTCTCTCGTCCTCTCTCCTCTCTCTCTCGTCTCTCTCTTCCTTTTCTCATTGCTCCTTCTCTCTCTCTCTCCTCGTTCTCTCTTCCTCTCTCTTCTCTCTTTTCCCCGGATCTCTCTCTTCTCTAACCTCCTCACAGACTTCCTCCCTCTCTCTCTCTCTCTCTCTCTCTCTCTCTCTCTCCTCTCTCTTTCCCCGATCTCTCTTCTCTACCTCTCACAGACTTCCTCCCTCTCTCTCTCTCTCTCTCTCTCTCTCTCTCTCTCTCTCTCTCTCTCTCTCTCTCTCTCTCTCTCTCCCTCTCTCTCTCTCCGCTCTCTCTCTCTCTCTCTCTCTCTCTCTCTCTCTCTCTCTCTCTCTCTCTCTCTCTCTCTCTCTCTCTCTCTCTCTCTCTCTCCCCCTCTCTCTCTTTATCTTTCTCTCTTTCCCCTTCTCTCTACATCTCCCTCACTCTCACAGCCTTCCTCCCACTCTCCTTCTGTATCTCTCTCCCTCGCTCTCTCTCTCTCTCTCTCTACCCCTCTCCCAAAGTGTTTCTTGTTCTCGTTTGTTCATCTAATTTTTCACGTTCACAACTGCTGCCCCCATCCTCTCTGTCTTGTTCCTCCGTTTGGTTCATCTAAATTTTTCACGTTCACAACTGCTGCCCCCATCCCTCTCTGTCTCCCCCCCCCCCCCCCTCTGTTTGGCCATTTCCCTCCATTCAGCACCAAAAAATACCACTGACCAAGGGGGGAAATTTGCCGATGTTTTTTAAACCTTTTCATCGATTGCTTTGCTTCTTTTTTCTCTTTATCCCCCATGTCGACCATCAACGTTCGGGGATTTATCTCACATTCCAATACCACGCTCGGCAACAGGCTCTGATGACTGTGGCGCAGGCTCTGTGTGCAGCCTGTAGATTTACTTTGTACACTCTGTGTGCCAGCCTGTAGATACTTTGTCACCGGGACATCTTCAAATGCGTGCGCGCGTGGTGGGCCGTAGCTACATGATTATTAACTCCTTAGCGGCTGCTTTAATCCACAGGGACCGTGCAGATAGGCTACCGTCTCCTTTAGGAGCGACTAAGAGCTAAGAGAGCGCTTTCTGCACACGGACGCCGAAGCAAACATGTGCATTTAGGAGTTCAAACCCGGCAGTCCGACGCCCTAACCACCGTAGGCTAACCACAGTGATGTACGTGTGCATAAGCTAATGTCTCCTTAAGTAGCAGCCAAGGTCTAAGAAGCAGGCCGCGACCTAACTAAGGGCTAAGAAAGCAGACTAGGCTGCAGACTTCGTTATTAGCTTAGTCTGAAGCCTGGGACCTAAGGCCTAAGAAAGCATGGTTAGCTAAGTCTGCAGCCTCGGACTAAGTTAAGGCCTGAGAAAGTGTTTCTACATAAGGTCGCCGATATGCATGCGGCGTGCATTTCGGGGTTTGAATCCTTAGCCTGACAGCTAGGCTGCAGACTGAGCCCTAACGCTAAGGAATTAGCTCAGGGCTCAGAAAACGTTTTGCATCAGGACGCCGTGTGCCCGCGACGTACATTTCAGGCTTCGAAACCCACAGCCTAACACCAGTTAAACGGACTGCAGTTATACTGCGCTTTTCGAACCCGTGGCCACTCAAAGCGCTTTACCATATCGCTTAACATTCACCCCCATCCATACACATATTCGGCCATTCATACACACATTCACACACCGGTGGCGGAGTCAGCCAGGCAGGGAGACAGCCAGGTGGTCAGGAGCAGTCAGGGTGGGGTGTCTTGCTCAGGGACACCTCGATACTCCGGGCCGGGGTTCAAACTAGCAACCACCTGGTTACCAGTCAACCCGCTCTACCTCCTGAGCCACATGCCGCACCACCTGGGAGTTTGACGCCCTACCCGCCAGACTATCCTACCCCTCCCCCCCCCCCCCGCGCCTCTGATATCCGGCTGGCCTATTTATTACACCTCTTATAAAGCGTCTAATTGAGGGCGTGCATGTACAAACATGTAATGAGGTGCGTGTTTCGGCGGAGCGAAACGATTCCGTTGTGATTCTGCGCACTTGTCGGATATCCCCCGCCGCACCTGGACCTTGTTTATGCCCGACCCGTGGGTGCGTCGCAATGCAAAGAGAGGAGGGAGGAGGGGGGGGGGGGGGGGGGGGGGGAGGGGGGGGGGGAGGGGGGGGAGGAGAGCTCAAGCAGCGGTGTAATTAATGGAGTTATCTGGAGGGGGTTCCCTAATTGGTCTGGGATTTAGGCTTTCTAACAGGCCTCTTCGAAAGTGTGCTGTGTGAATAGAGAGCAGGGGAGATGTGGAGGGGGGAGAGATAGGGGGGGAGACGGGGGAGATGGAGCCAGGGGTCGGAGTGGGTAAAGATGCAATTTTTCGTTTTTACACAATTTCATGCAATTTTGGCGCTGGGCTTCTCATAATGCATGGAGCAATTCCCTGATAGTTTAAAGAGTGTTTAAAAAGGTTTGGGTACCGTAAGGCCTTGATTGTCTTTGTCAACTTGGTTTTACTTTGGAATGCGGGCTATTTATTTTGGTAGAGAAAGTGGTGTTTTTGTTTGTATTTTGGGATTCTTTGAGGATGGTTCCCCAGGCTTGGATATTCATAATCTGTTTGGGTCCGCTGTGTTTTAGGCCTTTAATGTTGTTATCTGCTATATTTTCCTATGTCTCTAAATGTATTAGTATAAATTATAGCATATGAAAAAGGGCATGTTAATATATTTAAGAGACAATGAATATTTCTTTGAATTAATTAGTAGATTATTTACAAATCAACAGTTTTTAAGTCCTTCTGCAAGCTTTCCTGCATAATCCTGGCTGTTCATAAGTGAGGTGTGACTTTGAATTCAACCCTTCTCCCATATCCATTCACGCCTTCTCATCCAACATAATAAACAAGTGTTCCCCAAGGGAAGGGCCACAACCACTCTTCATGGATATCTTCCACTTATAAAATAATCACAAACTATATTCACACTCCTCGCTTTGACCTTATATTGGCAGATCAGGTTGATCAGCACTCCTCCTTCAGAGCAAAGTTCTTCTTCTAAACATAATAATTTTCCCTTCTGTGTGACATCGAACGACATGCCCCACCGTTACTGAAATTACAACATTAGCGTTTCAAGTGCCAAACCTCTCATGAGATCATCGTATAAAAATGTTTACCTGAACGCTGGTGTTATTCAGAAAGACGATGAAAGATTTCTTGCTAGTCAGGGTGAAGGTGTTGTGTTAGCATTTCGCGATTTGTTTTGCGACATCCAGGGTTTATACGGTTTCTAATTGGTTTTGGAGGTTTGCGCTTGGTTTTTGTGTGTGTATGAGTGTGTTTGTGTTTGCGTTTGTGTGTGTGTGTCAGTGTACAGTATGAACACCGCTTAAAGGCTGCAAGGAGTGTTCACTGGATGTGATTACAGATTGAGCTCATCACCTATTATACTGCAGGTATGTAATTATAGCTTTTCTATGTCACTCTGTTCGGCAGCAAAAGTGCACTACAGTTCTGTACAACCCTGTTACAGAGTGTGTGGACACCTTCATTAATTAACATAAGTAGATTCAGTCATTAACTTTATTATATAGCATTAGCTTCCGGCGTAGGATTAGTAGTTTAGGGACAGGGTTAACCCTAATTCAATTCAAATGATAGAATTTGATATTTTAGTTAAAATAAACATCATTTGTAAGCATGCACCCTTAGCAAATGATTCCTAGACCATTAGTTAACTGATAAAGACTTAATTAATTATTGCTTGTTGCTCCATTCATTAATTTACCCTTATTATAGAGTGTGCCCCGTGAATCATCATCAATGCAGTGCAAATAAGTATATCTTCACAACTTTAGTTTTGAATGAGAATGAATGAGTATGAGAACATCATTAAAGTGCAGACCACTGCATATCCAACCATGAACCAGCAAAGAGAATTGTTCTATCCTCTACCACCTCATAATGTGTTTTTGTATATCATCAAAATCTATTTTTCTGTGCAAAAAGCCACCCGCAAACACGAATAAACACAAAATGATTTCTCTGTTCCCTCCAACGTTGTTATAGTATATTTTATTGATAACTTTCTAAGGACACCATCGTCTGTTTTTCCCTGGGTATGCGTGTCATATTAATGAACGTCTGAGCAGTGGAGCACTTGCCTGTGAAACATAGTTTATTACAGTTTTATTATCCAAACACATGAGAATATCTTTCTTGTTTCACATCAACTGCAAGCTCACTCAGCCTGCCAGACAGACAACCAGCCTGCTTTTCCTTTTTTCTTAAACCTTTTCCTCAGTTTGGGCAGTCTGCACCACCGGCTCACAATCTTTCTGCTCTTGAAGCTTTTGCATGGGCCAACCTCGCAACACATATCCGATGCACTCTGAACTCCTTCAAAGTCCCCTGTCGCGTTTCCCCACGGCTGTCCTCTCTACCAGACGTCGAGCTGGTAGCCTATTCAGTCACCTTGGCTGTAAGGAGTTTTGAAAGAGAAGATGTAAAGCTCAAAAAATGCGACGGAAGACATGAGCAGCGAGAGAGCACGTCTCGCACTTCAGAAGTGCTTCTAAGAATCCCTTCGCCTTGGGCCACACAGTTGGCTCTAGTCTGGCGTCTGCTACAAGCGGAGCTAAAGTCATAAGCTGATCAAAATGAGGCTTACTGGAGGATTCTGGGAGCATCCAAACACTGTACTCAGAGCCTGATCCTTAGCCTGCTACCTCGCCTGTCGGGCACAGTCGTCTGTG
This sequence comes from Melanogrammus aeglefinus, assembly GCA_900291075.1. Classification (NCBI taxonomy): domain Eukaryota; kingdom Metazoa; phylum Chordata; class Actinopteri; order Gadiformes; family Gadidae; genus Melanogrammus; species Melanogrammus aeglefinus. The sequence continues at coordinate 192,644 of OLKM01000935.1, read as the reverse complement.
ATGCCTGTCCTGACTTATCTCTTCCTACTTCTGCATACGCTTGTGTGACTCTTTCATGAACACCGCTACGTCATTAGGCGTTGAAAGCACAAAACGGCGACGCACTTTCTGCCTTCTGGTGTCAGTCGACATGCGTCACACCGCATGTGAGGTCTGAGTTGGAGAGTTTGTTCCGGGTTCATCAGACCAATCACGACGGGTTATCAATCATCAGGCGGTTTTAATGCAATGACTTTACAGATACGGGAGCAGTTGCAGATTTCATGAACTACCGAGAGAGATGCTAGTGATGTGGCACTTGTTCCGTGGCTCTTATTGGTTGTAGACGCATCTAATCACGTTCAGAGGCATTTTGGTCGACATCCGTTGATAACACCCCTTGGAAATTTTACATTTTTAACAATGTTGTTCCAGACTAATATGCATTTGTGAATTGGTCCGCCTACGTCAGGAAGTGGCTAACGAAAAATGCTGCCCTGAAGATGATTCAGTCCAACATAATAATCAACCTTTCGTGAATGACACCGGGGACATTCATCACTATGATTGAACGGCCGGTCCATTGCGTTGAGACCGGTGGTTGAATCTACTTGGACTGAGAATGTGCCTGCCTGCCTCACATCTTCTGCAATACCGGTCTTCATCATTTGGCTGACGACAGCATGTTGCAGCATGTTGATGGTGTCTCCTGACAACTGACGAACAAGAGACACTCTGCCCTCTGTGCTGGTCCCCCGATGCCTCTTACCGTCCATGCAGCTGTGCACATGATGTTGGAGGCCAATGCCTTCTCTCCCCTGTAGGTAAGGCCACACGTTCCTCTCACTTTAATAACACCCACTCCGTGCTCCATCACTTGATGTGTACTCTTCCTGCACTCTATGTAATGACGGTTCGGTTGCCAGTCAGGAGGCTTCTGACATCTGCCTTCTTACAAATAGAGAGTAGCCAGGTGGCTCAGGAGGTATAGGGGGTTGGATGGTAACTGGGAAGGCTGCTAGTTTCATCCGAGGTGTCCCTGAGCGAGACACCTCACCCTAACTGCTCCCGACTAGCTGGTTGTCGCCTTGCATAGCTGACTCCGCCGTCGGGGTGTGAATGAGTAAAAGTGAGGCAGTTGCGTCTCCATCCGTAACAGGCCTGATCATGGAGTATTTCAGGTCAGGATTAAGGAGGAAATTACTGAAATAGTGAATGCGGTGAAGTACTTCGGTATCATCCTAGACAAATATTTGAAATTTGACAAGTCAGGTTAAGTACATCTGTAACAAGGTCTAACCAAATCTTAACTGTTTTCTTCTTATCAGAAGGTACCTGTCACATCAAGCTGCAAAACTAAACATGCATGCTATGATTCTTTCTCATTTATCATACTGCATCACATCATGGTCACAGGCTTCCACAACCACTATGAAATCTATAGTCTCCATATACAAGCAAACAATACAAATCATGGACAAAAAAAACAATGAAATGGCATCACTGCCGCATCTTAAGGAAACACAACCTTCTCACTTTTGATAATTGTGTGAACCTCAGTATTCTAAGATTATTTTTTAAATGTTTAAAAAAAATCATGTGTCAACACTGTTTTCTGGTGTCACATCAGGTGTCAGAGCTCTCACAGAGCGACCATACGGGCATCCACTTGTGGTGATTGTCTCATCCCACAATGCAAGGCTTCTTTCTGCCAGTCTGTTCTCTTGGTAAAGGGGGCCAAACGTTGGAACTTGCTACCCACCGAGTTGAAATTAGAGACCAATAGTAAAACTTATAACAAAGGACTCAAACAGTGGTTAAAATTGAATCAACAGTGCACGCCTGAATAGTTCTTAACTGGTTTACTGCTTGCTCATATTACCTTTGTTCTGTTGCCTTTTTATGTTGCTTATTGAAAATTGCTTGTAGTTTTTTTTTTTACTTCTTTATATTTGTATTTCTCTGTCATTTTAATTGCCCTATATTTGAATTGGCCCATCTTCTCAAAAGCTGCCTATGGACAAGTGTTGTGAATTAGCACTCAAATAATGCATCAGGTCTGTCCAATTTTATTGCTATGTCCATATAAACGCTTAATAAAATAAAAAAAAATATTGTAAAGCGCCACTGGTTAGAAAAACACTGTATAAATGGCCACTGGTTAGAAAAGCACTGTATAAATGCAGACAATGTACTATTCATCCACGATTTTTTTTTGTTTATTAATATTTATACTGCACAGCTGCTTTTGTAGGGCCTTGGTTTTTATAAAACCTTTACTAAACTGCAGGTTCACAGGCACGTTCACCTAAAAGGAGAAAAGTACATTTTGTACGCTTTACTGGAACTTACCCCTTCACCTTATTTTCTGTTCCAAACACAATGGAAATAAAATTGGCGTGATTTGGAAAAGACCGGGTTATTTGCCTCAGCCAGTGATAAATCGGCTTTGATCACGGCTGACAGTGTGGCACCTTATAATTTGAATGGCCTTGTCAGTGTGTCACTGTTCTGTCAGGCCTGACGATATAAGAATTGTAGTACGTATTGGAAGCTGTCAATGTAGTTTTCTATCAATGCCAACAGAGCAACGGTGCAACTATTGCAGCAGCTGACGGTGTGTCAAATTTGAGATAAGATTGTTTTTGTTCAAATGTGGGCTTGAATCAAGGCTAAAAAAGGTTTTCCGAGATGTTGCTATGACCCCAGACAAAGGGTTAACCCAGATCGCTGCTTTCAAAGCGCTGTTTGGCTATCGTTGAATGGTATGAACCTTATTAAATTCAGCATTATGATGGAAAACTTCTCAACTCTGAGCCTTTCAATTTTTTTGCACTTTGCATTTTAGTTGCAGTTCTCAACTGACATTCGCTGCACGCAAACAATCTCGACACCCATCGAGTCGACTGAGGACATTTACTTACAATCAAACTCTTGCTGTGTGCTACTTCTAATCTTGTGGCTTTTATCCAGCTTTTGTTTACCTGAATTACCGTCAGACTGAAATCCTTTACAAGCTCCTTCGGGGTCCAATTTATAAAACCACACATTGTTGTTCCCCTACTGTTGCTTTTGTTTTGTAGGACGTGAACATGATGGTACTGAGCGAGTGTTGTAGAGTCTTGGATTTACATTTTGGAAGTTAATACAATAGCCAATAGCCAAGTTAATACAATTGCCTAATAGCCAATTCAATAGCCTAATACAATATTAACAGCCACCACATCAATTATGAATGCTCAATATGCTAATGCTTTAGCCAGGATAACCAATTGAGCTACACCCACTGATAAGAACAGCAACACAAATAACAATTAAACCATTAATATAACTTCATTTGGGCATTAAAAGGGCAGTAACGTCAGCACCTAACAATTTAGTTTCACCAGTCTTAACACGGAAACCGATAATATCACGATGATCAGATATAAAATAAAGAACAACAAATATCTATTAAATATGCATAAAAACTCATTAGCATTAGCAGGCTAACCAATTGCATTCCGCCAGCGCTAACACTAAAAACCCAGACGACTGGACCTCAACTTCCACAAATAAACCGCCAATAACCAGCAACTCACGGCGATAATGAACACCCCGTATTAATTATCCTGCTAACGCCAGGGAAGCAGCGAGGAGATGGTCAGAGTCTCGCTGTGGCCTCTAATAGAGGCAGCGCAAATGGCTAATTGGCTCCAGTGAGCAGATGAGCACATGCCAGCTGCTGCTAGTTCAGATCAATCAGACTCTCATATAAACACGGCCTGGTCCGCAAAATGGTGTCAGCGATACGCCCGAAGCGCTGCGTTTGCGTCTCCGACCAGGCGTGTGTTTGCGCTCGATGGAGACACACATTTAACTCACAACATTATATAGCGAGTGGATGAGCGAGTAAAAGTGAAGCTTGGATAGTGGGGTGGGTTTATATTGCTAATTTGGAGTTAAGTGTGTGTGTGTGTGTGTGTGTGTGTGTGTGTGTGTGTGTGTGTGTGTGTGTGTGTGTGTGTGTGTGTGTGTGTGTGTGTGTGTGTGTGTGTGTGTGTGTGTGTGTGTGTGACACCGAACACAAACACATATTGAAAACACACATTCTGAACATAAAAACAATGAGCGCAGACACACACACACACACACATTGAACCAACACACACACACACACACTGAACATGCACACAATGCAAAATCCAAACAATTCCCCTTTTGCATATAATGTGTGTCTGTATGTGTTTAGATTTGGCAGCATGGCCCCAATAACAGGTTCAATAATCAATAACATTTCGATCAATGTTGCAAAAACCAGCGACAGGCAAGATTGCTTTTTTCCTCCTACTCCTCACCTTACTTTTATTTGATTTACCTGGGAAACCCTGAGATCACGGAACATTTCCACCATTAATCATTACGGCACAAGTAGCTCCCACATATGTGCAGGCAACACGATAACAAATACACACACACATACCCAGTAATAGCATAATAACAAGCGCACACAACTCACACAATCGCTCGCACAAACAGAGCACACAACCTGACTAGTGCTTTGAGATTGGTCCCAATGAATGGAGCATTAAGTTGAATTTATAATCAAAACAACAATAACACACAAGTGCGCACTGACACACATCTCAGGAGTCTCTCTAACACAGTAGTAACACACCCTCACCTACACTCTCGATCGAACACAACAATATCACACATAAATGGTGCACGCACATCATAACATATCGCACAATATCTTTCAGAGAGAGAGAAAGAGAGAGGGAGATGGGGAGAGAGAGAGGGAGAGAGGGAGACGGGGACAGAGGGAGAGATGAGAATTGAAGCGTACACAAGTGCTTGTTGTGCCCGGCGCAAACTGTGAGAAACGCACACACGCAGACACACACCTCTACACAGTCATCGGAGCAGATTGCGTTGCGTGTTGTGCGCTCACACACACCCTCCCTGCCTTGTAATCTCATTGCAGGCCTGATGGAGGCCGGGTTGTGGTTGAGGGGTCGAGGGGGGAGTCCTTGTTTCTAACAAGATGTTTGTGTAGGTGGTGCAGACTGCACGACTCCAATAATGAGAGGCTCTTCCTCACAGTTTTAACAACAAAAGCAGCAACAACAACAATGCTAATTGCAAGGGTGACACTAATGCTAATTAGCGTCTGCTAATAATGAGGATAAGTAACAAAATGATTCAAATAAAACAAAAACAATTGTTGATCATAACCTTTAGATTTTCACAATAATTGTCAGGAAAAGAATATGAAATATTAACAATGATATTGATCTCATATTAATATGAGATCATTTTTTGTGGGATATTTTTAGGCGTACTTTAAGAATCACTAGATTACTACACTACATTATCTCAGATATAATCCATCATTTTCTCTGCTCCCTTTGCTTTTTTTACTTTTCTCTATATAATCGTAGCAATGTTACGGCTTTTGTTGTTTTCTACTTCAATAGTCAAATCAAGTGACGTGTGCCCATTGGCTAATGCTATTTTTAGTGTCAGCTCAGTGCCCGGTTCGTTCAGTGCAGCAAGAGCAAGTTTCAGTGCCCTGTGATAGCATAACAAACCTTTAAGCTAGTTAGTGTGGTATAATGCTAATTGGCTCATGCTTATGTATTATCAGAACATGACGGTTAGCAGGCAAATGGTCCCATGAAAATTATATCTTTGATTAACTTCAATTCCAAGTTCTTCATTAAGTCAGACACACAACAAACATGCAGTAGCAGTCGTTGTTGGCAATGCAGATCAAGTGTTCCAATTTCTACTCAGCCGTGCAGGTATTAAGTATTAAATACAATAAAATAAATATAATATGTCTTTGCATTAGCATCCGTACTGTACCGACAGCGATAAAGTGTTCTTTCTCTTTCTTTGTAAGTTGCTTTGGATAAAATCATCTGCTAAATGCCCTAAATGTAAATGTAAATGTCAATGTTTTAGGTTATAACTCGTAGTGAATATTGAATTTCCATTCCATTCCAGAAGCTATACAAATATGACTGGAGAGGGTGTATTTCAGACCGAAAATAAGAGAGAATATTCCTCCGAGATGTCTTATTCTTGAGCTTGATTAGACAAAGCTGGACTTGCTGGATAATCGATCGGGCGTGAAAATTTGTTTTAAACACATGAAGTAAATCAAGGCATATCAATAAATGGAATAATAAATGATGTGTTCTTTTCTACTCGGGCAAGTTGCAAAATAGTACCCAAATAGTAGGATTATTGTGCTTACAATGATTCAGTATTTTCTCCTCAAAGTTTTCTGTAAGTCAGTCGTCCTTACGATGGTGATGGAAGGGGTAATTATCTCTGTGCATTCCATCATTTTTTGGGTAAACCAAAAATGTCACTGAATGAACGAGTCTTTGAACAGAAATATCTGAAAAGTCGTTTCTTGGCCTAGGGGTTTTGCAGCGTAAAATAATTACAACAAAGGCAGTATGGGAAACAAAACTCTGAACAAAACGTGTGTGTGTGTGTGTGTGTGTGTGTGTGTGTGTGTGTGTGTGTGTGTGTGTGTGTGTGTGTGTGTGTGTGTGTGTGTGTGTGTGTGTGTGTGTGTGTGTGTGTGTGTGTGTGTCCGTGTGTGTGTGTGTGTGTGTGTGTGTGTGTGTGTGTGTGTGTGTGTGTGTGTGTCCGTGTGTGTGTTTACATTTGAAGTTGGTGTGCCTAATTGGGTTGTAATAGTTGTTGGCTACTTTTAGCATTTATTTGCATACAAATTGTTTTGTTCTAGTTTTGGAGACTCTCTCCGTTTTCTCTCAAGTGCATTTATGTACGAGATATTAAGTCCCTAAAAAAAAGGAATGAATTTGGAGACCTCTGTCACCCATCCCTCTAGCTATCTTGTGAGTGTAATTACTTCTCATGTGTGAGAGACGTAAACAAGCTTCTCGCAGATTTTTTTTCCGTAGATATTAATTTCACACCAAAGACACAATAAATCAACAACAAAAATAACATTGCACGTAAATCGTATCTTCTCTCTCATTTCTGCCTCCTGTCATCCTCAGAACAACCCCAGCCTTTGATGAAAACACCAGAAAATAAAAAGTAATGTTCAGTGAGGTTAAGCAGCCCACAGTTAAACATAGAGTGGCTGACTTGAACTTTTGTTCTCGTACAAATGTAGATATGATAGATACATTGAGCCAACTGTCATTCTTAAAGTGAACAGCCTTTAATTAAAAGTGAATAATAATATATTGCCAGGCAGATAGAAAATATTTCCGGCAAGTGAGGTTTGAACATTTATGAAAAACAGAAAACGTATGTTTGTACAACAGCTTCAAGTCACATTTTTCTAATCCATCATTCTTTGCATATCCTTTGTCAAATTCGCTCACACACCGGCAAAAAATCGTGTACACACACATTTCTCCAAAAGCATAAATGTACGCAGAATAAGCAGGAATATAAAAGTATAAGCCCAAAGCAAACACACACACACACACACACACACACACACACACACACACACACACACACACACACACACACACACACACACACACACACACACACACACACACACACAGACACAGACACACACCTCACCCTATATGTGTATTTTGTGTTGTGTCATCACAAAACTGTTACGACACAACATAAAATAACCCCAAAACCTATCCTCTCCTGTATTCGACACAAGAGGCATCATGTTATACACAAGGGAGAACACAATTG
>OLKM01000935.1:177467-179967 GCA_900291075.1 Melanogrammus aeglefinus | reverse complement strand
AACCTTTGTGTTAGTGGGCTTACTGCTACGGTACAAACAGTGGAACATCTTCAATAAATTGCCCAACTTCTGAATACAGAAATTTCAGGGAGCAAGTGAACCGACTGTTCTGCACACTTGACTAGACCAAACAATGAAAGACAATACAGACAGATGAATCTGTTTATTATTCACCATGGCTATTTGGAGAATGTAACAAGGTAAATTGGTGGCTTTTACTGGGCTCCTGCAGACAAAGACATAGGGTGGTGGTGTTGAAAGATGGCTTATTGTAAGGTTTACAGATAATAATAGAGAGCTGGTGCTCCGTGTTTCCATGCATGATATCACTCCCGGAGTTTGATGACTGGTTTAAGGGCACACTGATTGCTCAATGCAAAACAGATGTGCAGCCTCAGCCAGGCCCACCTCATCCACACACACTCCAAACTCAAAGAGAGCATTCAATTAGAGGGCAAACTGTTCTCTAAAAGTCTGGCCGAAAGTTGTTTTGGATAAAAGACTACTCTCGAGGCTTGAGGAAGCTTCTCTTGTCAATAAAAACTGACAAGTTGTTATTTTCAGTATTGCTTGAAACAAAATAAAAACCAAGATTGGCAGGTGCAATTGTACAAACGTCAAACGCGAGATTGGCTCGTCCCATCGAAAATCATCCGAAACGAAATCACTGATGCTCCGAAAAGACAGAATGACGGGCGACAGTAGCTCAGCATGGAGGGCAGGTTAACTGGTAAACCGGATGGTTGCTAGTTAGATCCCCGGTTCCTGCTAGCTGATTGTTGAGGTGTCCTTGAGCAAGACACCCCACCCTGACTGCTTCCGACGAGCTGAATGTTGCCCTGTGTGGTTGACTCTGTCGTTGGTGTGTGATTGTGTGAATGAATGGTTGTTAGTCGCTTTGGATTAAAGAGTCTTAATGTAAACGTAAATGACGTTTGTTCATCTTTGACCCCCGTTTCCAGGATGCCCTCCGGTTCCAGATGTTTTCCTCCTATCTCCACCCGCTGAGGCCTCCTCACAGCTGTTATTTGTCTCCTCCTTATCCCCTACAGGACTCCGCCAACGTCTCAAGATGCCGTCCCGTTATGTTTTAATGGGAGTCAACTACGTCTAAAACCCAGCTGTTCAGACAGGACAATTTACCGAGTCTCTTTGAAAACCCTGACCAACACGTGACGTGAGATCGTGCTGAAAAAATCCCCGCTAGTTTCTACTTGTGTGAGTTTGCAATGTCAGGTTGCCGTTGGAAACTCATAAAACCAGGAAATGACTGACCAAGTCGAAAGGTTGAATAAAACAAAACAAATTACTTTTAATGGTTCATCAAACTCATACCTGGTGGAATAATATAACCCCTTTAAAAGTTGCGGAAGAAGAAACACATGATTAAAAGCTGTTTCACACCGGTGCGATACGAAATTGCGGCACGGATTTGCGGAATATCCGTGCGGCAATTTTCCGCATGTGAAGCATGCACACTGAGTCCGGTGCGAAATGTTCGCATTCTTGTGTTCTAATTTCGCAAACGAAAAAAAAAAACGCGGTTCACTTGAGGCCATGCGGGTCCGGGATACCCTCCGCCAGTTCTTTGCATCGCCTGCTGGCAGCGTCCAAGCAATACCTCCGTGTCCGTCGCGGTGTCTTCAGTTAGAGGGGCACTAAGATGTTGTGACAATTAACTGACCCTCTGTGTATTTATTGATTCGTGTTCTCTACCCATTTATCAGCCAATCATTTATTTGTTTGCTTATTCCATGTGTTTACATCCCAATCATTATTTACTATGGATGAGCAGTTTTCAGATTGTAATGTTGAATAATAAACTACTGTGGTTGCAAAACAAGCTTTTCAAAGCATACCGTCATGTTGAGCAAGCACAGAGTACAGCTATAGAAGCTATAGATAAATGTCCTCATAACGTTTAGTAGGTTTGAGTATATAAAATAGGACAATAAAGTAGATCTTCATGTTTCAGCAAGCTTCTGCGCAATCGAGAGCCATATATTGTCCTTCACTTCCGAATTAAGATCGTCATCCACACTTTTGTCGTATAAAATAGGGTGCTGGGACACCAAAATGATTAGTCTTTCGCTCATTTTGTGATGGGGCGGGACGTGACATCATACAAAGCAAACGATTTCATTGGTCAAGCGTGTAGTTTCGCAGACGGAATTCCGCAGACGACAAAGTGGTTACGGATTTTTTTTTGCCGCACGAAAGTTCCGCCCTGGTGTGCAAGCTCACATTATAACCCATGAAATCATTTTTTATAAATTTCCGTGCGAATAATCCGCAGGGAAATTCGCACTTGGTGTGAAACGGCTTTAAGTCTGATAAAAAGTCAACAGGGTTGATAGATAAGAACATTTGTAAATGTTTGTGCGACTATGTACCGGCCTGCCCATGGTCCTATCGTCCTATGTGTGGTTTGTGATTGGCTCCGCAACATCAATTACAGCGATTTATAAATTAGAACGAGGATCTTCTCCTCTGCTGTTTG
>OLKM01000935.1:144967-174967 GCA_900291075.1 Melanogrammus aeglefinus | reverse complement strand
ATTTTGTACATTGACAGCAGGCAGCATCCAGTGGACACCCTGTCTCTGTGTCTGTCTCCCTCTCTCGTTGTGTCGATGTCTGTCTCTGTCTCCCTCTCTGTCTCTTCATCTCTCTGTCTCTCTCTCTCTCTCTCGCTCTCTTATTCTCTCCCCTCTCTCCATCTGTCGCTCCCTCTGTCTCTCTCGCAGTGTCTGAGAGGTTCTTTGGTCGGACACCCCCTCTTACAGGAACAATGGTACTGGCGGTGGCTTCTGGCAGTGTTTATATACGAAGGGGCAGGGGTGAGCCCACAAGGGGTGGCGGGCGTGGCATCATCCCCCCACAAAATAAATCCAATTGACCACCCCTACTTAATCTTGCAGTTTAATAAAATAAAGTGATTTTTTGTTAAATAAATATTTTCCCCCAGTGCTTTTCAAACGCTGTCTTGTCCCTCCTTTATGTGCCATTTTATCCTGTACCACGCAGAGTTCACCCCTTAATAAATCAGTCAAAGAAAAAGGATCATTTAGTCAAATAAAAACAAGAGGCAGACACTATTTTGGGTGGCCTGTGGCTACGGAGAGAGAGGTTTACTTTCATGCTACTTTGCAGGTTACAAGCGAGCTCATTGGACAGCCATGAACCACAAAACACGCCCCCCTTCGACAAAAGGCGAAACCAGACAAAAACGTCTGTGACACCCAACTGTGTCGGAGCAGCGGGTTCATTGTAAATGGCCGTTTGCACTGGGGGAGTTCTTCAGCTTCTGGCCGCTGCCGTCAACACACAAGAAATCGAGTTAAATACACAACGCAACATAATGTGTGGAAAAAAACCCAGCCGGAAGGTATTCAAAAGACTGGAGTAGCCAGTTGGACTCTGATGCTGTGACTTTGTGAATGTTAGTCGGTTGCAACCTATTTTTGAGTCTGCAGAGGTTTCAAATGAATAGTTTGTGACGCATTTCAAGGTGGCGTCGCAATAGAGGAATGGTTTGCAATTCAAAATGATTTTAGCACATTATTTGCTAAATAAAGCAACCACAAACACGGTAGGGAATGTCGAGTGTGGTGCTTGAAACACAACAATACGAACTGCTGCAAATTTTTTTTTTAGCAGGCAGGTTTTTTAACCAAAGATATTCATTATTTCATGTCATTCATTCATTGATCAATCATCATTCCTCTCCTTATCGGTTCACCCTCACGGCCAGAAGTAGTTGGCCCGACGACAATCATGTAATTCTCAAGGAATTTATTTCTTTCCTTTCATGCCCGTCTCCATGGAAGCTTTAGAAACGAATAACCGCATTGAGACTCGCAGGAGATGCTGTTGCTGTTGCTTAGCAACGTCTTCTTAGAGATAAGAGGTTGATAGTGTGTGGGTGTGGGTGGATGTGTGTGTACTTGTGTGCGCGCGTGTGTGTGTGTGTGTGGGTATCGGGTGTGCGTGTGTTTGTGGAGATGGGCACAATTGCGTGCGTGAGTGTCTACGCATGTGTGTGTGTGTGTGCGTGGGTGCATGTGTGTGAACGTGAGTCTGCCCTTTTTGCAGTGACTTACCATAAAAGAGACTGTACAGGAGGAAGATGGATATTTTGTTGTGTCTTGATTTCTCCAATTTATCCCTTTAAAATCTGTGCCCACCCTGGGCTTTTAGTGACCGTTAGAGCTCATGGCTTTCTTGAACCTTACGGCAGTAACGCAGGCCTCATCGTGCAAGGTAATATTTCCCCTCTAGAAAAACTTAAATTTCTTATTCTAATCTTTAGGTCTTGAGGAAGCTACGGGGATACTCAACACATCGGTCTTTGTTGACGCAGTCTCGAAGGTCTGACGGTGATTTACTTTCATTTTTTATTTTTTTTATTTTATTTTTTTATGAAATTTTTTGTGAAATGGTTTTATTTACACATTTAGTACAAAAACACTCATCTGGGATTTTGGTCGTTTAATAACTGGATGGCATAAACCACATCAAAGCAGAAATGGCTGATTGCTGATTTCAGCATCTGTTTAGCTGATTGCTGATTTCAGCAATCAGCTTTGTTCCTTGCCTCGCCAGTGACACTTTTGTTTGTGTTGGTGGGCATGTCCTGTTACCTCTCTGGCTTCCCACAGGTCCCTTCCCTCCGCCGGTTCCTGATTCCAGGATTCTAAAACGCCACGTCCCAGGAAGTCTCTCTTTCTCTCTCTCCCTTGGACTTGCATCCATGCTACGTGTGGAGCAGTTCCCCATTAGCTCTTTTGTTTCGTCCGTTTTGCCGTTTGCTGCTGGCCCTTTGAGTCACTCTTCCTTTTTTTCCCTTTGGAAGAGGGCTAGGTTAATTTGAGGGTAGCCTGTACAAAGAAAACTTACCTTAGACATACCTTAGAGAGGTTGTGTGGGGGAGGTCATTGGTGTATGTTTTGTTGTACTCTCGCTAGCTATTATATTCTGGGTTTTGGTTATTCATTCAATGTTCATACATTATTTTTCTTCTAAGGTTTGGGAATTACATTTTGTTTGTGGCATTAAACACAAACAATCTTATTGCGACAAAACAAGACTTTGATTTCGATGTATGAATCACATCATTTAGCAGAGGGTTTTATTCCAAGCCACATACAGTGAGTGCTGTGACACCAATTACAGTGGTTATGGCATCTTGCGCAAGAATGCCTACGGATTACGCTTTTGACTGTGGGTGAGTTCCTTTCATTTGGCAGTCACAAAACAAAGCCCCTCCACCATCTCGCCACCATCAGAGACAATTTTAGGAAACTGGTGGGTTGGCAATGGGCTTGACCGACCAATAAAACGACAACACTCAGGAGGCCGTCCTTCTCGAATCTACTTAGCAAAAAGGAAAAGAGGTCGACAATGCTAGTCTTTGGACTCCTGGAAGAGGTTAGTCATTTATTTTTGGCGTTGTGACAGGCTAGGTGTCACGGATCTAAAAGGACATTCGAGATGCGGCTGGCCTAAAGGTTTTTTATCTTTCACGTCGTTGTCGGGGCTGTCAAATAGTATCAGCTCAGCCCTTAGCCCAGCATCACCTCCCGATGAGATCTGGAGTCAGAGTCGGCATGGCTGTCTGTGTCTTTAGGTGCATGTCTTTGGATTATGTTTGACATTTAATGCCTCAAAAGATACTGAAGGTAATAGCATGTAGCAGCAGTGTGTTAGCATAGGAAAAGGCTAGAATAATGGTAAATTAACTGCATTTATAAAGCGCTTTTCTAACCAGTGGCCACTCAAAGTGCTTTACAAATAGTGCCGAACATTCAGGCATTAATGCACACATTCACACACCGGTGGAGATGGAGTCAGCCACGTAAGGCGACAGCCTGGCTAGTCAGGAGCAGTCAGGGTGAGATGTCTCGCTGAGGGACACCTCGACTCTCAGCTAGGAGCAGCTGGGGATAGAACTAACAACCTTCCAGTTACAGGGCAACCCATTCTACCGCCACATGCCGCCCCAAAGGTTCAGCTTCAGCATTCCGAAGAGTTGAATCTTTTGCAACAAATGCAATTGAAATCCTTTTGGATTGGTTTAAACAAGATGTGTTTTTACTGACCAACAACTTGTCTTTGGCCACGTTGATCAAGCAGGGTTGTGCCTGTGTGTACGATTCTCTGAACAATTTTAATGTGAAAAGGTTCAATGTTTTTCGAACTTACCACATCAATTCATTTGTTTTTTTAATGCACCGTTGAGTCGAGTGATTTATCGAAGAATAACACAGTTCTGTGTAATAAAAGGGCAAACGGCCAGTACCGTTTTGAACATTAGAGAAACAAAATGTGAGTAAACACTCTTTGTGCCATGAAAAACCACACTAAATCATCCTTCATTCCAAAATTAACGATGAATAGTGCTGCCTTTCATGGCACCATCCATTTCGAATTTCAAAAAATTCTTGCCCTAATTACAAAGTAGTTGGACAACCCTGATGTACACTGGTCTGCTCTTGGCCGTGAAGCAGGGCAGCTTTTGGACTCTCCACTATTGTTTAGTGGTGGTCAAAAGGCCTTGGAGTGTACGGGCAGTCTAATTGGCCGGTGGGTAGCCTTGCATGGAGGCGACCGAGGGGCCAAATGAAAAGGCGGACATGCGCGACCATTCCCAACTGAAACATAGCAGCTGGCATTGAAAGTATGACTCCAGAGTACACGTTAACACACATACAAACCTCTGTTTACACTTTGCTTTCAAGCTTTTTGCTTATTTGTGTGCTGGTAATAGAAAAGTTTATTTTTCATTTATTTATTTATCTCCCGAGTTCATCAGTTGTGTTGCTCTCCAGTTTGACCTAATATGAGCTAATCGTTGTTGTTGTTGTTGTTGTTGTTTTTAAGTGTGTCAGACATGAGGGGGCGTGTCTCTCAGGATTTAGTTAAAAGAGGGGAGATTGGAAAGATGTTTTAATTGAGCAATAAACTGTCTTCTCTGTCACCACAACAATGCACTCAGTCCCTGTTCCCATGAAAGCGAGGCCTATGGGCCAACAGCCCCGGGAATACAGCAGACAATACTACATAGTGGCACTGCAGATTGTTTAAGACAAAGTTTCCCCAGATTTAAATACAGGCCTTTCAACTGAAATCCCTCGAAAGCTTTTGGATTTGAAATCTTTAAAAAAAACTATTGTTTTCTAAAATCATGATTGCCCAGGCAGGATGTTTGTGCTTGTTTTCCCAGCACGAAAAGTTGTCCAATGCCGGCCAAGTTAGCGTCCGCCAATAATAGCCACTTATCCATCTCCAGGCCTCCCGCAACACGATCGATGGCCACAAATATCAGCGGAGAGGTCCATCCACCCAGATCCTCCTGTCGGTTTTTAGATCATCATCCCCCAAACTCTGATTTGTGGAACCGGTGTTTGCGTGACTATAACTGCCGGAACGGCTGACTCACCTCATCGTAAAACAATAAATAAAACCGTTCCTCGGTGGATTGCTGACCGCCATCAATCCAGCGATTGATTTCTAATGACTCGCAGTTTCCTCGCCGAACGGTCTCCTAGCATCACAGAGACCTCGAGGCTTACCCCTAGGGTTATTGTGTGTGTGTGTGTGTATGTGTTTGCGTGTGTGTGTGTGTGCGTGCATGTGTTGTGGCAACCCGCTACCCAATGGGCCGGGTTCCACGGATAAATCACACGTCGCACGCGGGTAAAGCCGCACTCTGCATTTATTTCAGGAGTTCAACACACATTTGCTTGTTCTAGGGTCTCCGAGAGCCTCTAGTCCCGTGGCGGTTTGGGTTGTCTCCGCGTCGCTGGTGCTCCCCCTCTCCCCCCCGCTCCGTGGTTCCTTTTGAGCCGGTTCCGGGTCTTCCTCCTCCCTGCCGCCAGGTGTCCCCCATCTCGCTGATTTGGGGGGAAAGACAGGGTGCTCCCCGTCGCCGGCTGGTGGTTGGCGGCGGTATACCCCGTTCACCACGGTTCCTCGGACCCACCCGGGCCGAGGTTTCAGGGGCGGGTTGCCACAGCATGCGCATGGATGTAGGGTTGTGTGTGTTTGTCTATGTGGGGTTGCGCGTGCATGTGAGGAGGTTGATGTAGGTGTGTGGGGTTGTTTCTGTGTATGTGGGGTTGTGTGCGTGCATGAGTTTTGTTTGTGAGCCTATTCACTTGAGAGTGTGTGTCTTTGTGTGCGTGTGGGGTTAGTTTGTGCGTTGTTTCACCATATTGGTCATTTTATATCCCCGACGTTCCTATATGGCCACAGCACGTTCCTCCTCCTCTTCCTCCTCCTCCTTCTTCACATCCCGCCTTAGCAGCAGGCCTGCCTCGGTTGTCCTTCCACCCGTCAATGTAATGCAATTAAGTGCGCGCAGTGGTAAAACACAATAGTGTGACTGCTCCGCTCGAGACAGAGAGTCGATAAGAGCTGGAGTGGAACCAAGTGTTTACACTTGAGAATCATTACGAGATTTATATATTTAAATAAGATCCCACCACGACGGTCTTTTAATGATTTAACCGCTTAGGGAATTGTTAATTGTTTGCATGTGCAAAATCCATGGGAATACATATCTTGCAAAAAGAATCCTTAAAACATCCGTAAATAGATACGAGAAGATAATCGCCGCACCGCTTTGATATCCACTATCATAACAGTGTGTTGATGCTGCATGCTGATGAAAGCAATGGTAGTACAGTACCAACCCGGTCCCACGGAAATACGTGACACTGTCACGTTATTTTAATCTATTGTTCGTGATCAGGGAAACGTATTTTCAAAATTTTTATTTTTTTATTTTGTATTTTCATAGTATTTGTCGTGTCACTAAGCACGACTTTCAAACTAAGGTTCTGTCCGGCAGCGTTCTCCCTAATGTCCCTGAAGGAGCTCTGAACAGAACATTGATTGTTATATTGTTATATTGAAATTGTCTGCGATAATAACTAACAATATGACAGCTTTTGGCCAGCCGTTTCTACTTAAAATTGTCTGTGATAACTAACAATATGACACCTTTGGCCACCCGTTTCTACTTAAAATTGTCTGTGATAACTAACAATATGACACCTTTGGCCACCCGTTTCTACTTAAAATTGTCTGTGATAACTAACAATATGACAGCTTTTGGCCACCCGTTTTTACTTTCGCCTTTGATTCTGAGAAATTGTAACAATTCACGGATATGTTAAATGCAAATACTTCCAATTGAGATACATGAGTTTGAAAATTGTGCTTTTTGACACGAAAATTTTGAAAATACGTGTCCCTGATCACGAACAATAGATTAAAATAACGTGACAGTGTCACGTATTTTCGTGAGACCGGGTTGACAGTACACAACAGAGACAAGAATCACAACACACCTATTGACCAGAACAACAGAGCAGTCATCGGCCTGATGTTTGGAACGCTGACAGCTTGAGGGGTTCCCGGTAGTCTGCAGGTCGCTTGATAGAGTCCCTCTCCCTGATGTCCTCAACAGAACAGTGTTCTGCTCAGCAATGTCCACACGTTGGGTCGTGGACGTCGCTGAGCAGGAAGCACCAACGGGACAATCATCTGAGATGGCTTTGGATAAAGGCGCCTGCTAGTGGTGATACTTGGTGAGAATTGACTATCAATGGTGATAGAGTAGTAGGAGTAGGGACACGTGGTGATAGAGATGCTGACTTGTGTCTACACATTTCACAGACAAATCTTTTTACCGAAGCAACCTCCATCCACCCCACTTAGTACAACTTTATTTATAGTGTGTCAATAAAACAATAAATCTTGCTTAAGAAGTGAACTTCAACAACAGACAAAAAGAGGAAAGATTAGAAGCCGAAAAAGCAGTCAAAAACACACAAGTACATTTCAACAAACAAACAACTAATATAATACAATACAAGCCAGCAGGGCATGCCCCTGTAAGTGTCACCTCAACAAAGTGATCAAATTCTGGACGAGGGCACCGCATGGCGAAACGATAGCTGGGTGGTGGGCGGTGGTTGAACTGGTGGCGGTGATAGGGGTGGTGGCTGTGTTAGTGCTGGTAAAGGATGACGGAGGTGGCGGTGGAGTTTGAGGTAGTGGAGGTGGTGGGGAGGAGGTGGTGGTGGTGGTGGTTTGGGTTTCCACGGTAGATGGGTTGGGAAAATCCTTTAGGATCTGATCGTCTTCCTTCTCAAGGGAATAGCCAGGGTAGATTGGTGTTGATGGACTGTGCTGGTTGTCATGACGAGTGAATGCTGTTCACCAGAGTTCAGCGGCTGGTGGTCGCCGGTTCCCTCGCTGTTGGGTGGTTCAAAGAGAGCTCGATACACTGTGATGTTTCCGAGCAAAATATAACCCAGGATGCACCTGCTTTGGGTGTTGGAAGTCGTTGACACCTGCCGGCAGAATATGGACTGAAAAGTATTTAAACCAAAATGTTTACTCAAAAGTATTCAAATCAAAATCCACTTAAAACTGAAGAAACTTTAAGTGTTATTTTACTTTTTAATTATCAGTGTTACCCTCGAGGGTTCCGGACATAATACATTAAATTTACATCGTTATGAGATCCGGCACTGTTATAATTGTTATTTATGTAAAATGTACCTAGGGATTTGAACCACGGTTTGTTGCTTTTGCCCATAAAATAACTTAATGTTTTTTATTTATCCAAACTCAAAAGTAGTTTACAGTTTTAACACTTATCTAACACACAAAGATGCAGCCTATGTAATTATAGACCTGCATTTTGTCTGCATAACACATGAAGAAAAGTGTTTTGTGTTTGTGTGTGCGTGTTAGCATGTGTGTGTGTGTGTCTGATAACAGGATCCAAAACGCTCTAAACCAACAATTTCAACTCACCGAAGATGCACCTAATGATTGGGTTGAACGGATTAACATTAAAACGACATAAACAAACAATTTCCCAGCGCAGACAAACAATGTTAACAATATCTCTGGCAAAAGAATTCCTTCCTGTGTCCCCCCCCCCCGATGTCCCCAAATCCCGCAGATTACCCAGAAGGCCTAGCGTTCGGAGGTTAAGCAAACCGTGACGAAAACGTAATTCCCATCGTCTCGACTTGGCCCAATTTGCATTTCGTTGATATAACAGCGTTGAGACGATGACCTAAACAAAACACACAATAAACAAGTCCCTTAACACACACACACACACACACACACACACACACACACACACACACACACACACACACACACACACACACACACACACACACACACACACACACACACGTCCTCCCTTACCCACAATGCACTCTGGCTCCTCTCTTTTTGCATTATTCCCGGGCGGGGGGGCCTCATTAGCCCGGGCGCCGCGGAGGTTTCCCTGGCGGGCTCAGTGCCCCCCCCCCCCCCCCCCCCCCCGGAGGGTGGCTGGTGTTCTGCATGCCGCCCCGGCGATGAGTCACACACATAAAACTTGTTCAAACGGGGACCGTCGGGGGTGGCGAGACGGTTAGCATGGCAGAGTGTAGGAGGGAGAGCTAGTTAGAGGCCGTGTGTGTGTGTGTGTGTGTGTGTGTGTGGCGTGTGTGCGTGTGTGTGTGTGTGTGTGTGTGTGTGTGTGTGTGTGTGTGTGTGTGTGTGTGTGTGTGTGTGTGTGTGTGTGTGACGGAGTTTGTATGGCGGGTTGTGTTTATGTCTGTGTACCAGGGCTTTTGTGCGCGTGTTTGTGAATGTGGGGATTCGTGCGTGCATGATTTGGTGTGTCGTGTGTGAGTGGGTTGGAGCGTGTGTGTGTGAGGATTTGGTATCTTTGTGTGTTTGTTTATGTATGTGCATTTTGGGTTGTGTGTGTGCGTGAGTTGGTGTGCTTGTGTGTGTGAGGAGGTTGGTGTGTGCCTGCTTTTGTGTATGTTGGACTGAGTGTGTCTGTGTGTGTGTGTGTGTGTGGTGTGTGTGTGTGTGGTGTGTGTGTGTGTGTGTGTGTGTGTGTGTGTGTGTGTGTGTGTGTGTGTGTGTGTGTGTGTGTGTGTGTGGTGTGTGTGTGTGTGTGTGTGTGTGTGTGTGTGTGTGTGTGGGGTCTGTGTGTGTGTGTGTGTGTGTGTGTGTGTGTGTGTGTGTGTGTGTGTGTGTGTGTGTGTATGAGCCGTCGGTGTGTGTATGTGTGTCTTCCTACAGAGTGTGGTCTGTTAGTCGATCAAGGCCTCCCCACTGCTGCTCCTGCAGTATTCATTAAGGTGTATATTGTCATATATATGTGGCCCTTTGAGTGTGTGTGTGTATGTGGGTGGGCACTGCCATAGAGTGTTAATAGTTTGGTGAGCACACACGGGCACATGCACACATACACACACACAGTAGTCCCCCAAGGGAATTAGGGGCACAAACCATCCAGCACTGGTACTTTTATTTGTTTACCAGAAACACACACACAGACGCACATGCACACGCACACACACATGCTCACACACACACACACACACACACACACACACACACACACACACACACACACACACACACACACACACACACACACACACACACACACACACACACACACACATGCACATTCAAATCGCCCACGTCTTTGGTCCTCGTCTCTGGCTGACCTCGGGCTAACTCTGTGACAGGGACAACCAACCCCCCCACAACCCACCCTCCCCCCTCCCTTGATGGGACCAAACAACAGCATTTCTGCACAAATGTGTCCCGCACTCCCTCACCCTCTCTCTCGCTCACCCCTCTTTGGCTGTAAACACACACTGGATGTTTGCCCACTCACACACTGGGGACCCCCCCTGCTAAAGTGCAATGTCCCTGGAGGGAGGGATCTCTCTGTAGTGGGCCTTTGGAGCCCTGTGAGACTGTATTTGTCTTTAACTACAGTATGCCACTCTAATACAATTCAGCTGATGTGCAAAGTTTCAGCAAAGTTACTGCAAAGTTCCCATGTTTGGTACCTGTTCCAGCTTTCTGGTACCTCCTTAAGAGTTCTGGTACCTCCTCTAGAGTTCTGGTACAGGCTCTTGCTTTCTGGTACCTCCTTAAGAGTTCTGGTACCTCCTGTAGAGTTCTGGTACCTCCTTGTAGAGTTCTGGTACCTCCTCTAGAGTTCTGGTACCTCCTCTAGAGTTCTGGTACCTCCTCTAGAGTTCTGGTACCTCCTCTAGAGTTCTGGTACATCCTGTAGAGTTATTGTACCTGCTCCAGAGTTCTGGTACCTGCTCCAGAGTTCTGGTACCTGCTCCAGAGTTTGGTCGAAACAACGTAAGATATTAAGAAATGTTAACTATATGTGATTTTTCTTCAGTTTCCTTGCTTTCTGCAGTTGTCTGACAACAAACTGGAATATGTACGCCTTATTTTTTAGAGAAAACCATGTCGTTGTCGTCATATGTTGGCGGCCGCGATACCGCAATGGAGTAGAAAGGGCCATTCACATTGCCCTCTCAGACAGCGCAGCAGCGCCTATCGACTAGGGCTGACAATAGCTTGAGGGCTTTAGCAGTGATGTAGCTAGAGCTCTGACGCTACCTTTAGATGTGACGCTGGTCCCATAAGGGAGTCAAGTCTGCCTCGAGATTTGAAACGGGGGATTAACGCCCATGCCCGGATCAGGCCAAAACGGCGCACAATAATACTTACCAGCAGCCACCCGCGGTTCCCTTTCAGCAGGGTTATTACAATATTTATGAGTGGATTCAGCCGATGTACTTAGCTTCCAGCCCGCCTCCGCAACTTCCTGTGCCATGCCTCCCTGGAGGTTGGAGGAACTTGATGAATGCTACAGCTATTGAATTTGATTGGCCAATCACAGTGCCGAGTGCGTATGGAAAAAAAGGGTTTCTCAGACATTTGCCCTCTCAGACATTGTAGCGCCATCATGGTCACTCTTGTTCTCTCGATTCCCCTGAACTGCTCCTCCCCTGTTTTTCCGACTCCAGTCTCCATTCCTTCAACAACCAGGGCCACCATACCTCCATAGTTAAGCGTACACTATTCATATGCATGTATTAAGGTATATTAATATCCTATAGTTGAATACTGTGTTGTTTATTGTCGCTATCTGGAGGAAACCTTGTATGTCCAAAACCGTTGCTTTATTGTTATACTGTACGTTCATCCATAATTGTGTACAGTATACTCATCTACCTGGCTCAGCACGTTGACTTGTAACTGGAGGGTTGCTAGTTCGATCCCCGGCTCCACCTAACTGAGAGTCGAGGTGTCTATGAGCAAGACACCTCACCCTAACTGGTTTTTAATAGCTGGCTGTCGCTTTGCATGTTTGACTCCGCCGACAGTGTGTGAATATGTGTACAAATGGTTCTTAGTCGCTTTTGATAAAGGCGTCTGCTAAATGTGAGTGTAATGAAGTATTTCTTTTTCCTACTGAATTCTACATCGTTGCTTTCTTCAGCACCGTGTTGTCAGGGTTGGTGTGTGTCTTCTACTCTCAAGGGTCATTAATTCATTCATATGATGGACTCTGATGGAGTTACCAGATGTTTGAAGAGCAAATCAACGTTAATAAGAACGTCTGCATCTCAGACAAGGACTGAACCACTTCAACACTAACCCAAACACATTAGTGAACTTATGCTGGGTGCACACTTCAGGAGCTATTCTCTTTCCAATGTTTTTATCCCTCTGAAACTGGTCAGCAAAGCCCGACTTTTTGTTTGGTTCCGATTTATTTTGTGCAAGACCACCCCGTGGTTTTGCTGCTATTAACATTGGATTTGATTTCCCCAAAACAGACAGCCAACAAGGCCGTGTATGGATCGTCAAGAGGAGAACTTTGCTGTGTGGGAGAAACTGTGGCTTCCCACACATTTAACGACCAACCCAGTGTAAGGTCTCTAACGTCTTTAAGCTTTGAAAGAGCATCTGGTGTGTGTCAGGCGTTACAGGTGACAAAGTTTATTGTAGCTCTGTGTGCGCTCAGTTTTTCCAGTCGTTGAATACGTTTTGGGCGAATCTCTCGTTAATAAAAGATGAACTGCAAGACTAAACTGCGCTCCAACCTGCTGTGGTTCGCCTTGAATCCTCTCTGCTCGCATGTCTGGAATGCATAAATAATGACTCTTTAAAGGCGTAGTGTTTCTTGAGTAAAGAAATTGGTACTTATTCAAACAACCACTTCTTTATTTAGCCTTGCATTGCAAACAACGTCTGTCTTCAAATAACCGCCTACTCCTGCAGTATATTCTGCTGTGATTGGGTGAGGCGGAAGCAGGGCGGAGCTATAGGGTTTTGAGGACGGTTCCAGGATCCAATGGCGTAAGGAGGTTCAGTGACAAGCTGCTTTGTGCACTCATTCATTGGGTGAATGTTTGTTGTACTCTCTTCCGCTGTCTTGAATCTTGAATCACCTTTTAAAGTGTGCTGCAATATTGCACTCTCTTTCTGTCTTGGAACGTGTTTGGTCATTTATATATTTTGTGTGTGTGTGTAGGCCTATGTGTGTGTTTTTTTGGACACACACCCACACACAATACACAATATTCTTAAATTAAGGGCGCCAAACACTGGTGCTGTTTAAAGTTCTTCAAAGCCCCCAACACATACACACACACACACACACACACACACACACACACACACACACACACACACACACACACACACACACACACACACACACACACACACACACACACACACACACACACACACACACACACACACACGCGCGCGTGCGCACACACCTGCTGATCAATGGAAGGGTTTACAGGATTAAAAAGGGAAAACTTTTTTAATTCAACCACAATACTGATGTAATAGTGATGTTGAAACCAGCAGAAAATCCTGCCCATTATCCGCGGCACCCCTTGTCTAGCCGTGCAGAACCATAACGAGTCCCGAACCCGGCTCAGAGATTGGCGGAGACAAACACAAAAACACAATGAACACAGACATGAAACAAAACATCACAACATCAAGGTTTTATTTTTCTCTTTCTTCTCACCGTGGTCACATTTTTATCTGCAGAATTAAGCGCAGAGAGCTTATGTAATCTTTTTTTGCGATGCATTTATTGATTTGGAGGGGGTGGCGGGTGGGTGGATGGAGGGGGGGGGGGGGGGGTGGTGGTGGTGGTGGTTCTGTGGAAGGTTTTATTGGCAAAATATACAAACACAACTTTATAAATAATTCAACCAACAAAATGAGATGGACAGATTGGATTCGATTCGTGGATAATTTTATTTGACAGACAGACACGAGCGCACGCACACACGCTTGACACACACACAAACACACACACACACACACACACACACACACACACACACACACACACACACACACATACATGCACACACACACACACACCGCACACCGTGATCTATGCTGGATAGATCCATCTACAAGCCTAACTAGCGGACTGTAGCAAATGTTGCTAACTATCCAGCGTACATCTTGGTGGACACGCTCACTTATAATTTCACTAACACCCAGGAAACGGAAATTTTTCAAAGGGCTTGCAATGGCTAATCACACTCACACCTGACTCCGGAGGCTAATCAGTCTGACTCGGGGCCAGATGAGGCCGCTTAAACCAGCCATCATCCACACGCACACTCAAACAAACATTATTCTTCAAGTTTTATGAGTTTCTACATGCATTATCTTTTTCATCAATCCAATGTACAATTAAAAAGCTGTATTTTTCCCTAGTGACATTACCCTGGTACCATGGTTACGGTGCATGAGACAACATACATGAATTGCAAAAAATGCAAGTGCACATTGGAAGCAATCGGACATGAATGTCAATGTTTTTAAGTTCCAAAAATCTTAATTTGACTATTATCTCGTCATTTTACGCTGTAGTCTTTCCTTGTGTTTTGTTCTTGCTAACACCCATTCTCTTTCTCTTTTCATTGTTGTTTTGCCCATGTTGTTGTGCTTCACTGCTATTTCTGACTCACACCTCACGGGGTCTGCCATGTTCTTAAAACAAAAAAGCTCCCTCAAGCACAGGGTGTCATTATCTCTGCGCTATTTATGTGAGAGTTATGCTGTATTACTCAGGCAGTTATGCATGAATACTACCTTTTTATATCCCCCCTGCCCGCGCGCACACACGCACACGCACACACACACACACACACACACACACACACACACACACACACACACACACACACACACACACACACACACACACACACACACACACACACACACACACACACACACACACACACACACACACACACACATACACAGACACACACACACCCCTTGTTCAAAGTCAAGGGAGGGGTTCACAACAGCTCAGTCCCTTGTTGAAAGCATTACCCAGCGTTCACCCTTCAGTCAGTGTGCGTGCGCACGCGCGTGTGTGTGTGTGTGTGTGTGTGTGTCTGTGTGTGTGTGTGTGTGTGGATCTTCTGTGTTGAATATCTAATAACAGTGCGTTTGAATAACCGCTACTCTATATGCAGATGTGTGAGCAAAGGGTGTCATACCACACCAGAGTGCTCAAACCGGGGCATATAATAATAAAAATATAATAAATAATAACCTCATAAAAGAGAGGGGTCAAAACGTATTATTCAGTTTAGGGATTGAGTCGTGTTTTTATTTTAGAGATATGGGGAGCTCGTTTTGAAAGGCAGAGCTGTTAATTTGTGGCGTTGTTGTGGTATTATGGGGTGGTACCGTAAACTTTAACACTAAGAGATGGCCTTGCTATTCGGGATTAAGGTTAAAGTTTACATCCTCCCTGACTCTTGTTGTAGGTGCATCTTCATTATTCATAAAAACGTGCGCCGTTGACCGGGGTAACAAAATTAATCTATGTACTGTATATGGGATCACATTGTTAGGGTACACAAAACCTTAAACTATAAATAATGTTTGCTCTTTGTTCCTCTTCAAATATGCACTCAGACCATTTTAGGTGTAAGATTTCACTCCTCTTCTTCCATTCGCTCTTTTCGATATATAAATATGTACGTTTGTTCTATTTTTGTGTGTTCAAAATAACTTCCCGCACTTTGATACCGCTAGCAAGACAGCTAAACACTCGGATGGTGGTGCGGGGGGTGTGTGTGTGTGTGGGGGGGGGGGGGGCACAGTGAGTTTTGGTTGTTGTTCTCCTCTCCGCAAAGTGCATTTCTCCGCAGGGGGTGGGGTAGGGGCGGGCGAGGGTTGGTCTGTGCTGGCTTGTTAGTGTGAGGTTGTCAGTTGCGTTTTATTTCTTTACTTTGCCTCTCATCTTCGCTCGGAGATTGAGGGCGAGGGCAGCGGGGGGGGTCGGGGGAAATTTGATTTTTGAATATCCCGTCACGCTGTTGTTAAAACAAACCCGATATAAAAAGGTACGACCGCAACCGCAACGTTTCAAGGCTGCGACTCGTCTTCACACCGACTTTGACGGCTTTGACTTGCCGCCTTTTTTTAGTCGTTGTCGGAAAAAAAAACGTAACCGTGGGCTGCGAGATGGCACTGCGGGAAGCACCGTTCCTCTCGCAGAGTGTAGGTCCACCGTTTCAAACCCCGAGGGGGCCGGTCGGCGTGGAGGTTGAATGTTCTCCACCGTGTGCCTGTGGGTTTGCAACAGCTGCTCCGATTTCCTCCGACGGTAAAAAGAAGAAAGACATCCATGTTGGGTTGATGCTAATGCCGGTGCCCTTGACCCAAGCAGTAGTCCTGGAGTTGGTCCCCTGGTGATGATTGTCTAGTGAGGCTAGTGCGGCTAGTGATGCTAGTGCTGCTAGTCTAGGGCTGCTAGTCTAGTGATGCTAGTCGCGGCTAGTGATGCTAGTGCTGCTAGTGATGCTAGTGCTGCTAGTCTAGTGATTATGGTGACGCTAGTCTAGTACGGCTAGTGTTGGTAGTGCTGCTAGTGATGCTAGTGCTGCTAGTCTAGGGCTGCTAGTCTAGTGATGCTAGTGCGGCTAGTGATGCTAGTGCTGCTAGTGATGCTAGTGCTGCTAGTCTTATGCTGGTAGTCTAGTGAGGATGGTGATGCAAGTCTAGTCCAGCTAGTGATGCTAGTGCAGCTAAGGATGCTAATGATGCCAGTGATTGGTTAAATGCAGAGTCCTTGATTTTCTTCAGGATAAAAAGTATAAATAATATATATTAGTTATACTATATACTAGATATACTAGATATATTTATGAAGCACTTTTTGTCGCACTTGTTATGGAAGTAAAGCATCAGCTATCTCTACAGTCTCAATGTCAAAACGAGAGATAATGAATCTTAATAATTACTATAACACCTTTTTGCTCCTGCAACCCTTCTCGAGACACTTAAAGGGTAATACAATGGCAATAAAACAGAAGCGTTGAGAAAAAAAAGATTGAATATCAATGCAACGCGTTCATCATTAAATCAATAATTCAACCGGAGGCCCCATAATGAGATCTCTGAAGTCGGGTTGCCTATCAGAGCCATTAATCACCAGAGATGTATGAAAAAGAGACAAACACGTTATTATTTAACAGGTGTCTCCGTACAAAGGAATCAGTCTGACAATAGACATCAATATTGGATATTGAACAATGGAATGGGAAGGAAGTAAAAAAAGAATGACATTGATGTCAAATAGTTCAAAATGGCGATAGGCATCAGAAATGAAAGGTTAGCTGATTGTAGGTCCTTGCACTTAAAAAAAAGTACTTACCTTTCTCTAGAGTCTCTTAGCCATCTTTGTTGTATATCTGGGGAATGGGTTAACCTTCTTTGAGCTTGGCACTGTACCGACAGCGATATATTCTTGTTTCTCTTTCTTAGGACAATTGTAATTATTGTAAGGCGCTTTGGATAAAATAATCTGATAAATGCCCTGAATCTAAATGCAAATGAAAGTTAAATGTAGATTCAAATAAATGTTTTTATTTGTATTTTTATTAATAGTAGGCAGTCTTCACAGGCTTTGTGGGATTAAGACGGGTGTCGGAACTGGAACCTGAAAGCGTAGACATTTATACATAGAGGCTGCATTCACGGCTGGTATTTGTTGCTGCCAGAGCAAACCAGGGAGATTCTGTGACTCTGGATAAATAGCACTTTGTCCCTTTGATTTCTCAACCGGGTTAAATAATTTTTTTTATATTGATATGAAATCATATTCTTAAAATTTTAAATATATATATTTCAGTTTGATATATATAATTTATTTTACTCCATGTGAGTTAAAAAAAACACACACAATAAATAATTATATATATGCATAAAATCGATTTTGTTGCACCCACTGTGCTAATCTCAACCCTTGTGGGATAGTGTGGGATAACATGAGTTTAAAATACGATGTGTGTGTGTGTGTGCGTGTGCGTGCGTGTGTGTGTGGGTGGGTGTGTGTGACCGGCTATCTTGGATAGATAGGTCAATATTGGCACCCCAGGGGGATAATTGAGAGGAAACTAAAAATGAAAAGAAGGAAATATGTATTCAAAGACTCAAACACTGACACATACAGTATATTCATTGAATGGCTTATCCTTTGTATTAGTATTCCTTTTGTTTACGAATATGCACAAACACACACACACACACACACACACACACACACACACACACACACACACACACACACACACACACACACACACACACACACACACACACACACACACACACACACACACACACACAGACACACATACGCAGGCAAGCACGCGCACTAAACCATTCGCAAGCCCAAACACATTCACTCAAATACATCCCCCATCAATGAAAGGCTAATCTTTCATATTTTTAATCCCTATGTGTACGTATACGCAAAAACACGCACACACACACACACATGCAGACAACCATTCATAAACACACACACACACACACACACACACACACACACACACACACACACACACACACACACACACAACACACACACACACACACACACACACACACACACACACACACACACACACGAATCCTTGTTTTCAATGAATGGCTTAACTTTGCTATTTGGAAAGCCTGTGTGGACATATATATGCACACGCACACATTCACTTACACACACTCCCATTTTCAATGAATGGCTTATCTTCGCTATTTGAAACCTCACACACACAAACACATACACATACACATACACACACGCAAGCTCTACTCACACAAGAAGAGTTTTGATATGAGAGAGAGAGAAAGAGAGAGAGAGAGAGAGAGAGAGAGAGAGAGAGAGAGAGAGAGAGAGAGAGAGAGGAGAGAGAGAGAGAGAGGAGAGAGAGAGAGAGAGAGAGAGAGAGGGAGAGAGAGAGGAGGGAGAGAGAGAGAGAGAGGAGAGAGAGAAGAGAGAGAGAGAGAGAGACTGTACAATACGGAGACATTCATTTCCTTAATGAATTTTTCAGATTAGTGTTTGATCTCCAAGATGTCTCCTACTTATAGAGTCATAACTTTTCATGGCACACAGAAAACCTCTGATTGTAAATTGATTCCTTTACATCGTGCCAAATAGAAATCAAACCCCAAAAAAAAGATTATTCCATTCAAGCTGGGGAAGATTACATTTATTGAAATGAACGCCTTATAAAGTATGCGTGCATCCACAATCCGTGATATCAAGGCCGGATAGGGCGGGAATAACTTGATTTGATATCAAAGTCAAACGGGTGATGTACTTTTTAATCTTTTTAAAGGTGCCACCGGGTTTATTTGTTATTGAATGGAAGAGTGTGAAAAGGCCGGAAATAGAGTTTGCCACACCTAGGTTTAACAATGGTCAGTTTAAATAATTTATTATGGATGAGAAAATTACTTGAAACTGACGCAATAATGTCATTTTGAGGGCAGGGTTTAGATAGAGGCAGTCGAATCCATGAATGTAAAGCGAACAAATGCCTTTAGATTGTCGTTCATGCTACGTTGGTCGGATTGTGTCCGGCAATGCAACCTTTAATATAAAGACACAGTTATTTTCATTTGTCTTCTATCCTACCACTCTCACCTTCCAACAGAACCCCCAAACCTCATTAAATCGTAAAATAAACCAAAAGTCCCAAGAGTCAGTGCAGTCTGCCAGCCGTAATTGCCTCCGGTTGTAGCTTTGTTTGCCTCTAGCTAACGCTGTGGTGAAAGTAACCCCAACGTCGACTGACAAAGGTCTATACATTCAGGAGAGAGACAGAGAGGGGGAGTGTGTGAGGGAGGGAAAAGGAGAGAGACCAAGAGAGAAAGTGAGAGAGACCAAGAGAGAGAGAGAGAGAGGGTTACACAGTCATCAGGGTTCTGAATCATCACATCGACAATTAAGAGATATGTAGTGTGCCGTGGTCAATTATAGCTGTCGTAATGTTTGACAACAGACGGGATTTTCTCAATTTCAATAATTGTTTTGAGTTGATATATCTTGCTGCTCAATATATTTTTTAGCAGAAAATTAACTCTGGAACAAAAACGACATTTTGAAATCGGTCCCTCTTAATAATAACAATAATAATAATAATGTATAGATAATGTCATGCGAGGTAAGATTATTCCTCTGTGGGTTGGGTCCCCTATATTTGAGCCTGTAAAACATATGATGAATGCAGGAACCAAAGTAGTATGTTTCACATAAAATTTGCTCTGTAAGTTTATGATATTTCAGTTTTTACTTTCCACATTTTTGGACGTGACAATTGTCTGGGGGATTAGGTAACACAGCGATGTTTGCGGTGTATGTGTGTGTGTGTGTGTGTGTGTGTGTGTGTGTGTGTGTGTTTGTCTGTGTTTGTGTGTGTGTTTGGAGGAGGGGTGGTTCTGCTATGTCAGATGTGCATCTAAATTATCATTAATGAGCGCATAATTAGCATTGTAATGACAGAGCCACTTCCATCAACATTGGGGAAAACGCAAGAGGGAACAACGAAAACACTCCACGCACGCACGCATACACAGACACACACACACACAATCACACACACGCACAAACACACACATACTCACGTAACGAAAACACCTGAAGACAGTTTCACAAATTGTTTGAAAGATGATACTTTACCGATGGTTAATGAAATTCTAAAAATGAACAGATGTTGTGCGAGCGTGTGTGTGTGTGTGTGTACGTGTGCCCATGTGTGTCCCTCCGAGTGATTCCCAGGCTGCTTAACTGTGATCATAAGTTAAGAGACAAGGCTTACACTGCCTGTGTTTGTGTGCCTGTGCGTGTGTGTGTGTGCCTGTGGGTGTGTGTTTATGCGATGTGTGTGCTTGAGTGACGGTGTGTGTGTGTGTGTGTCTGAGTGTGTGCGTGCGTGCATGTGCTTGTCTGACTGTGTGTGTGTTTCTGAGTGTGTGTGTGTGTGTGTTTGTGTGTGTGTGTGTTTCTGAGTGTGTGTGTGTGTGTGTTTGTGTGTGTGCATGTTGGAGTCACTCTGTGGGTGTGTGTGTGTGTGTGTCTGTGTATCCGTGCATGCGTGTCTGTGACTTTGGGGAGTGTGTCAGGTCTCAGGCGCGGGCCTGTAGCCAAACAGGTAATCACTGCGTCCCTCAACGCGCCGCCCAGCCTCTCGGCACCTGCCTGGGGCCCACCACCGTGTTACACACTGCAGAGAAATGATCGCCGCGGCAGCCATGATGAAACATGGTGCGGATCAGTTTATTGATTACTCTGAGTACTTAGAGGTGTCCCCCCCCACCCCCCCTCCCCTCCGTCCCCCTCCCCTCCCGTTGGTGTGATCGATAATAATCCAAGCACGCACGCACGCACACACACACACACACAGTCACAGACACAAACACACACACACACAGAAACACATTCCTCCCCGACCTGAACCAACAACGAAGAATCGTTTTCCCCATCGTGTCGTGCAGTGACCAAAACCTCCCCTTCTCTGCACTGACTTTATTTTTCTTTATATTTTTGGCTACTATTTATCCGTTAGTCATTTACACTGTAGAAGACTCATTAATCTTAGAGTTCAATTCAGACACACGTCATTAAGGACCGGGCGGAGGTTGGGGGCGTATTAGATAAACATTGACGTGACGGATAAACGGATCATCAAACATAATAGTTTATGTTTCTACCGTGTTGCAGTCCAGCGTTTCAACTACATTCAATTCAATTTTATTTGTGGAGCCCTCCCTTACAGGTAAAGTTTCAGAGGGCTTACGAGGCCATATAATTGTTATTATTTTATATATTTATGTGTCATTGTCTTTTACTCCAGCAGAGGCTCCTAGGAGGGAGTCTTTTGAGGCCTGCTCTTGATCACAAGGTGCTCTTAAAGCTCCCATGAAATCCCACCAGGTGTGCGTGTAAATAGCAGTTACAATCCGTTTTGAAAATCTGCCCCTTATTACGACATGGTTGCATGTCATGGGACCTTTAAAATAACGTATAATGCCCAGGCGAACTCGGCGCTGTCCTTGGTCCTGAAGTTGGAGTGTTCTCATTAGCACTCTCTAGTGGCCTGAGTAGTAGGTACAGTCTTAGCTTTATCGTCATTGTCGTCCCACATTGTTTGTTGCAGAGAACCAATAAGGGAAGTCATTCTTGTGAACTGTTTGACAAAGGGCACTTTCAAATAATACTTAGCAGGTGATTGGAGGAGCTATCTGTCCGGCACTTACTATCACCTATCACGTAGAAGACGCAGTTTCTCACAGGAAGCTGATTGGTCCGAAGGGCTTTGGTTCATAAACAATCGCATAGCAACGTAAATTAATACGTAATTAACGATTTGCAGACAAAACTATACGAGAATAACCCTGGATGGGGTAATTTGTTGACGGCGGACAGGCACACTTGTTTATCCCAAATTGTTATACTTCAACACATTTCTTTTTAGAGTAAAAAGCAGCAGTTGAAAAGCTTTAAATGAGTAACACGCAAAGCTTTTCACCACACACACTCTCTCTCCCTCCGTCCCCCTCGTTGATCAAAATAGTAAGGCTCGACACAATCATCATTTAAAAAGCCGTTGGACAAATTGGGTGACTAAAAGCTCTCTCTGTACTTAGCCCTTCGCTGAGTGTGTTACCGCCTGCATCGATGTCAGCCTGACAATAGCATCAGGGAAGCGGAGGTTATAAAATAAAGAGGGCATGCAACAGCCGGAACAAGAGAGGGTAACACAATAGACCGATGGGTGGGTAGGTTGGTATAAGGGTGGATGGATGGATGATGGATGGATGGATGAATTGATGGATGGATGGGCTGACAGATGAGTGGATGACCGAATGTACAGACGGATAAACGGATGGGCTTGGACGGAAGAACCGCATAATCTGTACTTTTACATATGACATAAAACTGAATCAAACATGAATCACAAAACAGGTGAGAGAGAGAGAGAGAGAGAGAGAGAGAGAGAGAGAGAGAGAGAGAGAGAGAGAGAGAGAGAGAGAGAGAGAGAGAGAGAGAGAGAGAGAGAGAGAGAGAGAGAGAGAGAGAGAGAGAGAGAGAGAGAGAGAGAGAGAGGTGCTTGTGACTTTTGTGCTGTTTCTCCGCAGGAAGAGACTCAGGAGTCATCATAAGGCATCGAACGCGGATCTGAAACAACCTTTGCTGCTTCTTAATGGATGAGGGTTGCGTGCGTCGGTGTAAAGAAGTTGCACCAAAGGAAATTTTAGTTTTAAAGTGACTCTCTGCTCACTGCTGTGAGCCTTCACACAAATGTGCACGCACACACACACACACACACACACACACACACACACACACACACACACACACACACACACACACACACACACACACACACACACACACACACACACACACACACACACACACACACACACACACACACACACACACACAAACACACACATACACACTCACAAATACGAAAGTACAACCATACCCTCATATTAGCTTTCCCATGCATGGACAGAGATACACAAACACACACTCACCCCCACACACTCACACCCTCGAAAAAAAGTTACCTTTCCGACAAAGCCTAAAATAAATGGATGCTGGGCATGACATGACCAGCATGCTGGTGCACACTCCACGTGCACACTCCTCATGCTAACTCCTCTTGCACACTCCGGAACCAAGCGAGCATTGGATTATGTGATGAATGGAAGTAAACAAGTGAGACAGCGTGAGGTGACAGCCAAGCAATAGTTTTAGGGGATGGGGTGGCAGGTTGTGTGTGTGCGTGAGGGTGTGTGTGTCTCTGTGTGGGTGGGTGGGGGCGCTGACATAGACATAGCATTAAGTGGGAGCACATTTTGTGCAGCAATGTACGCGACAAAAAGATAGTTAAAAGGGAACAAAGAGTCTGCGTGTGTTTGTCTTTGTACCTGTGTGTTTGTGTGTGTGTGTGTGTGTGTGTGTGCGAGTGTTTGTGTGTGTGTGGGGGGGGGGGGGGTCTGAATATTAGCGATTCAATGCACTGAAGGAAAAATAATTGGCCCAGCGGATTATGATAAATTTGAATGTGGACCCACAACAAAGGCTAGTATAAGGTTGTTAAAATGTGACCAAGCATTATTGGGGAGGGTACAAAATGTGGGACTTAATTTTGAATTTAAGCTTTCGGAGATTACAAAGGCACACATGTTTACTTTGATAGTAAACCTTCAAGTAAATTGGGGTTCGAACCCAGAACCTTTCTGCTGCACTTAATTACTTCCTTTAACTGCTTTTATTCCATAGAACTGGTATCTGTCTTAGACATCGGTACCAGGCCCACGCAGACACAGACAAAAGCATGCACACACATGCACTGATACACACACACACACACACACATGCACACACGTGCGCGCGCACACACACACACACACACACACACACACACACACACACACACACACACACACACACACACACATACACACACAAACGAGCATGCCCACACACATACGCACACAAAGACACATACACACACACATACATACGAGCGCACGCACACACACACACACACACACACACACACACACACACACACACACACACACACACACACACACACACACACACACACACACACACACACACACACACACACACACACACACACACACACACAAAACACAGGCTTCTAATCTGTGTGACTGAAAGAGCCTACCTCCACATTCATCGTCACTAACACACCGTCGGAGCACCCAACTCCAAGGAAACTTTCACACGCTCCCCAACTTCCATCTGGAATGACTCGCAGGAATGAATGAGAATCAGGAGAAGACCGTGTTTTAAAGTCTTATCGCCTCCAGCCAGGCCCGAGAAGTTCCCATTATCGCTCAAGTGCACGGCTGCGCGCTGTTGTATGGCACAAGGTTAAACTGTTCTCTGAATAAGAATACACTAAGTCTACAACATAATCTCTGGGCGAGAGAGAGAGAGAGAGAGAGAGAGAGAGAGAGAGAGAGAGAGAGAGAGAGAGAGAGAGAGAGAGAGAGAGAGAGAGAGAGAGAGAGAGAGAGAGAGAGAGAGAGAGAGAGAGAGAGAGAGAGACAGAGAGAGAGAGAGAGAGGTAGTTGTGAATAGCCGCTCTTTAAATAGGCCATAGAAATAGTATTAATAAGCGCTGCTTGGGTTTTCAATTCACTGTGAGTATCAAACATAAAATCATCAGCAATAGTGACACGGTAACAATCAAACTTTACAATAAGGAATAAGGAATATTATTAAAGAATAAACTGATGGTTTAGTCATCATTTTCTAATGGTGTTCATTTTAACTAAAGTAATTTCATGTCATGTTAAGGTACTGATTTAACGAGTAGATTTTTTTTTATTTTTTATTTTTAGTAGGGTTAACCCTAAACCACTATCCCTAACCTTAACCCTATTTTAAATCGATATAATAATGCAAACTATTTAATTTATATATTTTTTTGTTATGTTTAATTAATGTGATGTTATTGTTAAGTGTTAGCAACTTATTTAGTTCTTAGTTTGAAAGTACACTCAGTGAGAGTTTTACTATCTTTATACCATAAATGTATCAGTACAACTTGTATATATATATATATATATATATATATATATATATATATATATATATATATATATATATATATATATATATATATATATATATATATATATTTATTCATTAAGACTTTGAGTTTGGAATATAATTTGTGGTTTTCCATTCACCTTTCGAACAATTTAATTAATTTCAAATACATATGTTAGACTTTTAAGACTTATTTACCCCGCTCAGCCTTAACCCCGACATAACATTGTCAGCAGAAATACATTTTCAGACCTACCTTAAAAATAACATGTTTATTGCTAAAGGGCTGTCCAAAAACCCATAATGTTTGAGCATAATCTACACTCATTACACTTGTAATTGATGGGTTGTTTGTATCAAGGTAGAAACTTACATTTACATTTACATTTAGGGCATTTAGCAGACGCTGTTATCCAAAGTGACTTACAATAAGTACATTTGTCATAAGAAGTGAAACAATATATATCGCTGTCAGTACAGTAAAGATGTTCATAGAGCCAAGGTCAAGTACTAACAATCGCTAGGCTAACCCATTCCCCATGCGCAGCAATGCTAGCAGCTACTGCAGATGTTACACAATTAAGTACTATGAATAAGTGCAATGTATATTAAGTGCGTACATTAAGTGCCAGGATGTACAACATACAATGGTGGCCGGAAGGGGCTAGGTAGCTATGCAGAATCACAACAGAACAGGTGAGTTTTGAGTTCTTTTGCGGAAGATAGTAAACTAAGCGACTCTGCGATCCTGACATCGGCAGGCAGCTCGTTCAACCAATGAGGTCCCAAAGCAGAGAAAAGTTGTGACTTTGCTGATCGACCTTTGCTTGCCCTTAGCGATGGCGGTACCAGACGTCCAGCTGAGGTAGTTGTTGTACATCCTGGCTTTACCAAGATCAGATCTTAGTGGTCTATAAGGCTTATGTAGTGGAAGCATGTCAGTAATATTCTTTCAGTAGGTGAACTTAGGGGGGGGGGGGGGGCATAGTGGGCAACTTAACTCTCTGTGAAGAACCCCCTGAATATTTTAGACCTGACGAATCTGCTACAAGGTCAAACTGACATTAGCATCTCGAGAGCTGCTCTTTATTAGAAGAAGTGGGCCATCCATTCATCCAGGTGCACCACCTGCTCTAGATAAGTGGTGCACGAATTTAGCAAGTGACTCAGGGGGTAGAGCTGGTTGGCTGGTAACCGGAAGGTTGCTAGTTCGATCCCCGGCTCCTCCCAGCCGAGTGTCGAGGTGTCCCTAAGCAAGTCACCTCATCCTCACTGCTCCCAGAGGTGGCTCTCGCTTTGCATGGATGACTCCGCCGTCGGTGTGTGAATGTGTGCATGAATGGGTGAATGTTAGGCAGTATTGTAAAGCGCTTTGAGTGGCTGCCGCTTAGAAAAGCACAGGGCGGTGATGGGCGGTGGTGGGTTGGAGGCTGCGTCTACCGCTCAAAGGGTGGATGAATAGTGAGACAGACAGATGAGCGGACATATGAATGGATCGATGGATTAAAAGACAGACGGACACGTGGACGGGTGTGAGGGGAGTTTGATGGGGAGATGATTGTTTGGGCACAGAGACAGATGGACGGATATGAGGCGGGATGGCCAGACGGACGGACAGACGTAGAGATGAGCCTCGCAATGTGCACGGCCTAACCAGTAGGATTCCGCAGGCGTGACACCTTAACCCCTACCGAAGTCGCTTTGAATGAAATGGTAAATGGACTTCATTTACATAGTGCCTTTCTATCCAGTGGTCACTCAAAGGACTTTACAATGTTGCCAAAGATTCACCCATTCATGTCCACACTCACTCACCCATGGCGGAGTCAGCCACTCAAGGCGACAGCCAGCTTGTCAGAAGCAGTCAGGGTGAGGCGTCTCTCTCAGGGAAACCTTCGACACTCAGCAAGGAGGAGCCGGGGAATCAAACTACCAACCTTCCGGTTTCCAGCCAACCCGCTCTTCCTCCTGTTCCACATGCCGCCCTAAATGATATTTTGACGGCAAAGAAGGATTGCATGTGTATGTAAACGGTTGTGCGTGGCTGAAAACTATAGATGCTTGTGTTTGTGTTTGAAACTTTGATGTGTGTGTGTGTGTGTGTGTGTGTGTGTGTGTGTGTGTGTGTGTGTGTGTGTGTGTGTGTGTGTGGGTGTGTGTGTGTGTGTGTGTGTGTGTGTATGAAGCCTAGAAATGTATGTGTTTGTGTGTGCAGGGAAGAATGGCTCGATTTTACCCAGATGAACCATGAAGCGAAAACGTGGGGGGGGGGGCATGGATCAGGTGGGAGGCATTTTGATGGGTTGTGGGATGAGAAGACAGATGGAAGGCCTCCTCTGATATGTGCAGAGGCGCAGATTTCCCCCCTCCTTATGCGGAACAATAAAAGACATATGACAGAGAGGTGAGCCTGCAATCACATTTCCGTCGAATTAAAGGAAAGAAACGTTGGGATGTCTCTCTTCTGCCGCTCTTAAAGAGTTGAGTCATTGTTGTAGTGTTTAAGTTAAGGGAGAGGGGGAAGCTTTGAGGATTGTCTTCTCTTTGATGCGAAACGGCTCGGATCGGAGTAGCATTGCAATGTGGTTTGCGTTTTATGAAAAATCTTTTATTGTCGTTTTATCAGCTGCTGTTGCACAGATACTTAAAAGCTAAGAGGATAACTTGTGTGTGTGTGTGTGTGTGTGTGTGTGTGTGTGTGTGTGTGTGTGTGTGTGTGTGTGTGTGTGTGTGTGTGTGTGTGTGTGTGTGTGTGTGTGTGTGTGTGTGTGTGTGTGAGTGTGTGTGTACGTGTGTTTGTGTATATGTGTGTCTCTCTGGCTGCCTGTCTGATGTATGTACGTAGGTACTGGATAATGTATGTGCAGAGTCTGTGAATCTGTGCATACAAAAAACTCTGGCAAGTAAAGTTTAACGTCGTTCAACTGAACAAACTTTATCGCTATTATCATCTGGAACTTTCCAGTCGGAGTGCAGATTAAAAGGACAACATTCACGCTAGCGTTTCAGAGTTAGCTTGCTAGCAACAATGGCGTGTCAATTGAAAACTTTCCTTGTTCTATTCAGCAACAAAGTAATCAGACACCATAGGGCGTGCTCAGCATCACAAGCAGGGCTCAGCACGTTACTAATGCAAACTAATGACAATGGGAACACTCTTAAGAAGATATTTGCCAACACAGCAGTATTCTCTATCTCAATATTTTTTGGGGTTTATTGAAGCGAGAGAGGAGGATGCCACCTCTAAAGGCTCTGAAAATGGAAGACACAAACAAAAACACGCACACAAAGGCGCACAAACACAAATCAAACACAAACACACACAAACAAACACACGCATGCAAAAACACACACACACACACACACATATACACACACCCACACACACACATACACGTTCATAAGCAAACACACCACACACATATACAAACAAACATACCAACAAGCACACACACACTAACACACACACACACACACTCACCGCGTATACCACAATGACTCTCCCTATAGTGGAGTGACAAAAAATATTTTGCCAGATTTGCGCAACACAAATAATTACACCCTTGAACGAACGCAGAGGATCACAATTTCAGCGTGTATATTAAATTCACCAAACACACAAAAAAAAAAAAACTCATTAGCTATCTCCCGCCCCAACAAAAAAAAAATACAATTATTTGTGGAATAATCACCGACCCTGTGTGGTATCGGTTGATCTACAGTCGCAAGCGGCTGTGGTGAGAAGGCATTTAAGTTACACCTGGTTTCAGGGTGTTAATGGAAAGCGCCCGAGGATACGGGCCAGATTGGCGGTTCAGCGGCTCTGTGGTGGAACAGCTTGGCATTTAGTGATGCCGTAGCAAAGAGCTTTATTGCACTCATCTGACTGTGTGTGCATGCGTGTCTGTGTGTTTGTGTGTGTGTGTGTGTGTGTGTGTGTGTATACGTGCGTGTGCAAACGTCTGATGTGAGACCCGTAAATGAATAATGAGAAACGCGGGTGTTTGTGTAAATGGTTGCGTGTGGATGAACATTAGATGTGTGTGTGTGTGTGTGTGTGTGTGTGTGTGTGTGTGTGTGTGTGTGTGTGTGTGTGTCAACATTGGATGTGTGTGTACAATATAGATGGTTTTTTATGTGTGTTTGTATAAACGTTTGATGTAGTGTGCGTGAAACCCGTGTGTGTACACTATATATATATATATATCTGTTTGCATGTATAATTTAATATATATATATATATATATTATATATATATATATATATATATATATATTATATATATATATATATATTTTTTTTTAATTATTATTATTAATTATATATTAATAATTATTATTATAGTATTTTATATATATAGACATGTTTGTATATATACATATATATGTATATATATATTTGTATATATGTGTATATATTTATATATATATACATATATATATTTGTATATACGTATATATATATTTTTGTGTATGTGTGCGCATGCACCTACATGGCCAGAGCCGACCATGATGTAATGAGGTCCCTACCTCCGTGAAATTCACACCATGGATGTATCACTATATCTTTGGACAGATTATAAAAACAATCAGTGTGAAGCTGCCTCTGAATCGGACCTATGAAAACCATCGGGAGTAGAACAGTTTACTGACTGAGTACGATTGCGGTTCTGACCTGAGTCTCTCTCCCAGAAGATAGAAAAACCTCAGAAACTCTCATGACATTATATGGCATA
>OLKM01000935.1:134814-144957 GCA_900291075.1 Melanogrammus aeglefinus | reverse complement strand
TATATATATATATTATCTCTTTTTCATTTATA
The DNA here is from genome assembly GCA_900291075.1 of Melanogrammus aeglefinus. Classification (NCBI taxonomy): domain Eukaryota; kingdom Metazoa; phylum Chordata; class Actinopteri; order Gadiformes; family Gadidae; genus Melanogrammus; species Melanogrammus aeglefinus. Next base: position 144,925 of record OLKM01000935.1, on the reverse strand, counting down.
ATTATACTATATATATCTATTATATATATATATATATATATATTATATTATATATATATACTATATACATCATATATATTTTTTTTTTAATTATTCATTAGTTTCTGAATTATATATTAAATAATTAATTATTATTTTCACTTAATTTCTTATATATATATATGACACTTTTTTTCATATACTTACATATATATTTTATATATATATTTTTATATATTTGTTTTATATATTTATATACTATATACATTACTCATATATTTTTTATATAACTTAATCTATATATTTGCTTCTTTATTTTTTCTCACTGCACCTAAATTTCCAGATCCTACCGCTTATCTTTAATTCAGTTCCCTAACCCTCCTTTAAATTCACACTCTGACCATTGTGTATGTATCACTATATCTTTGGACAGATTATAAAAACAATCAGTGTGAAGCTGCCTCTGAATCGGACCTATGAAAACCATCGGGAGTAGAACAGTTTACTGACTGAGTACGATTGCGGTTCTGACCTGAGTCTCTCTCCCAGAAGATAGAAAAACCTCAGAAACTCTCATGACATTATATGGCATAGCGATGACAGTGAGTCGATCAATCTGTGACTCATGTCTGGCTTGAGTGATAGCAACCTAGCAAGTGATAGCTAGGTAACGAAAAGCTAGTGCTGTTCACTAGTGTGCAAACGTCCTAAAATGTGCTTTAAATGTGTTTCATTTTTTTTTTTACAAGTAGGACTATTGAACATGTTTCCATTATCTAAAACTAAAAATATCTGAAATAAATAACCCAGGTTATTTAATTTGTTCACAAAATACTAAATATGAATAATACACATTCGCCTTGTCTGGTCTCAGCACTGCAGTGTGCTGACGTGGGTCATGGACCAAGGACTCTTTATTCTGTGCTTGTGCGTTTGTGTGTGCATGTGTGCGTATGTGTATGTGCGTGCGTGTGTGTGTGCATGTGTATGTGTGACTGTGTGTGCATCTGCGTCTGTGTCTATGTGTGTATGTGTGTGTATGTGTGAGTGTGTGTGTGCGTGTGCGTGCGGCAATACCCCCAGAGTACCACAGCCGAGCCATCAGGCCGCATCACATCCAGCCCATATGACAAGCGCCCCACCGCGCGGTCAGTTAGTCGCCCCGTCCCTTCCCGTGCCGCCGCACGCGTCACGTGCAATTTTTGCCGCTCCTTTCCCGCGACCAAAACCAGCCCGAGAAGAAACCCAGCGAGAGAGGACCAGACGATGGTTCATCAGGGTCGAATACCCCGGGACGTAGAGCTCCAGTCAATCACTGCGCGTGAACGTCAGAAAAGCTGAAAGGCGAGCGAGAGCAGCCAGATGACTGAAGCCTGGAGGTTGCAGGGGCGGGGGGTGGTGGGGGGGGCAGTGCTTCAGAGTAGCATGCCCCGAGGCGGTGGGGACTCGACGCGTTAACGCGCTGAACCTCGAGGCGACGCGCCTCTTGCGCAATCTCAGTTTCGATTTTTGACCAGCGTTTCAACGCTACGTGTCAGTCCATCTCCCTCTCAACACGCCGCTCCGCTGCCTCCCCGGTCGCTCCATTGTCGATACCGCCATGTTAGTCTCATGAAGAATAAGGCAAGGGAAAGGCAGGCATGGTCCATGTACTATTGGGTCCTGTTATTGTATTTTTTTTCTTTTTTCAAATCAACTTAAGCCTGTGGGGGTTATGGGGGTTTCTTTGCTCAAGGATGCCTACAGGTTAGACAAGTGGTCCTCTAATATGATCTTGTCTTTCCTTCCAAGATATTTTTTCAACTGAGTACCCACACTGGCACAAAAATCGTTGGGATAAATATATATGTAAAGTGATCATAAATAATGTATGTTAATTTTTTTAGTACTGTAGCCTGCATGGTATTTTTGTCAGTGTAAACATGGACATTAAGGGGGTGCAAATACTCACAATTTACTGAGGAACATGGGCCTTTGCTTCATGCAAATATTGGCTAATTCCCCCCCCCCCCCCCCCAACAACAAGCACAATGCCAGGGAAAGGTCAGAGCACGTAGAGACGTATTCAAACGTATTCAAAGATATTCGTCTTGAAACCAACGACATTGGTGTTTCTGGATGTGCTTTCTTATTCACAGATTCTCCTTCCTCTTTGTTGCTGAGATTTACGTTGCAACCGCTTGTCCATTTTCTCAATTTTCTATTGTCTAGCTTTCGGTATTTAAAACTTTTATTCTCTTATTTTTTTTATTTCCCCCCTGCAGTACTCACAGTACTCCTAGAGGGGTACTAACCTTGCTCTGGGATATTAACCCAGAGCAGCGGTTTTCAATTGGTGAGGCGCGCCTCCCCTGGGGGACGCCAAAGGGGAAGTGCGACACGCAAAACACACAAAGAAAAAATACACATCTGTATGCAGCTCTATTGATATCGGTAATTGTGCGTGCGTGTATCAGTTTAAAAATGCATCATTTCCTTGTGCCAAGTCAACAGGAGCCAGCATTAAGGGAGGTGACAGGACCCAGCAAAAAAACGTAGGAAATATGATCTTGAATGCGTTTCTGGCTGTCTGTGGAGAGCGAGTTCCCCCAGATCTCCACTCGGGCTATGTAAGTCTTTATCCCCTTTACTTCCACGTACTTGTGTGAGTGTGGGTGTAGGGAGTTTAGTGTTGACGTGAGCACAGGAATGAAGCGGGAACGCCAGTCGGGACGATATTCCCCCTCGGGAAATTCTTTTATTGATACTCCCGTGGAGTAACACATGCAATAACGCTCAAACAAAAGTTTGTTCTCTCCGTGAGAGCAATCGATAAACACAACAATAGCCGCGACTCCGTCAGGGTCCGTCCGTCTGTCCACTCGTTCTCTCCTTCTCAGGAATCCCCTCTCTCACTACAAAACAAAGCAGGCACATAAATACACATCCCCTGATTGGCCTGAGTGCCGCCACCTGCCGCACTCAGGACCAATCCCCCACCAGCCAATCCGGTGCGCTCACAACCCGCTCCCCCACTCCCCCTGCAGGTCAGACGTCGCACGTCCCCCCACAGTGGGTTTTCCACACTGACCGTGATTAAAAACAAATACAGATCAAGGCTGCAGGTGGAGGACGACTTGCGTATATTTCTCCTTGGACTGCAGCCCTGCATCGAACATCTCTGCGCATCAAAAGCGAGGCCTCATTGTTCCCACTGATATGGACGATTCAATTGAAAGTCAAAGTTGTGTTGTCTTGAATCCATGAATTGGGTGGGCCATAGGGTTGATGCCGCTCGTAGCGCAAATGATGTGAATTTGGCGCATTTTGTTTGTTGTTTAAATTTGAGGTTGTACGTGGCTGAAATCGTTCTCATGAAAATATGTGAATCTGTTCGGTCTGATAACATGCCATTTTCGTTCATTGATCAGAGAGCTGTACATTGTGCAGAATTTTTTCGAGACTATGTGCATCTCCTTTAAATGTGCGCTTAAAGTCCAGGCACACAGCACCGATTTCAGCCGTTGGGTGTCGTCGGTTGTATCTTTGGCGCCGATGTTAAGCATGTTTTCTTTACTTGTGGATACAGGCCTACTGATGTTCAGTAATTTTAAAAGTAGCCTAAATTAGGCCTGCATGAAGTTGGAAATCATTTGCTGTTGCAAAGAATCGTTTATGAATGCACTTTTAAAAAAGTTGTGGAAATAAAATGTCTTCAACATTACATTTGATTAGTTATTGAAAATCATCATTGCCTGGAACACACAAAAGATGGCATTTACTGAAGAGGCGTGTGTGGGTTAGGTCAGGCGGACGGGATTCTTTTTTTTTGAGGGGGGGCTCGGCTGTCCTTACCTACTCTAAGGGGAGGCTCACATTCACCCAATTTGAAAACCCCTGACCCAGAGGATCCCTGCTGGGAGTTAAACCCCTCTCACTAAGAGCAAATCCCGTCATGTGGACCCAGAGGCGGTGGATAATGAGGGTGTTTGGTACCAAGGATTAGGTTGTAGGAGCAGCATTTAAACACATCGGAGTGGAGGAATATAATCTAAGCAGTGGATAAAAGTAAAAGCTCTAATGATGGGTATTATGAAGGTCTGCACTTTGATTGTGACTCTTATCTGCGCCATAACGTATGTAAGCCTGTTTTACACCAGAGTTGGGGTATTAAAAGCTGTTATGCACTCACACTCAATAATGCTAGTGCTTTTTTCGAGTGTGTCTGCATGTTAGTTAGCTTGCTAGTTAGCGAGCTAGTTAACATGCAGACACACTGGCAGACAGCAAAGAGAGTAGATGAGTCCAGCTGAGAGTTGGTTTGCTCTAGAACGAAACTCTGTGATCTCTGAATGTTGATCAAACTTTAATTAGAACAATTATTTTGCTTGCACTGAGGGCAGGATAGTGTTGAGGTGCAAGTGGTTGACTCCCACTAGGACATTTATGTGTTTGATCCCCAATAGATAGATAGTTGGATTCATGGATAGATACTTTATTCATCCCCTTGGGGTGAATTCAGGTATCCAGCTCAAAAAGTCAGTCGACAGACTGAAACAAAATGGACAAACAGTATAAGTCAATCAAATAAGTCACTAAAAAGTGAGCAAATTGCACATAAAAACAACCAGAGGTAGATATGAATCAATAAACATTATGCCATTTCACCTATGTGTGCAATGTGCTCAATAACTTTGAATAACAACCTTTGGCGAGATGCCTGTATGTATGTGTGTATGAATGTATTTATGTATGTCAATCATGGCACGCATTGCACTCCTGATCATTCCTGGAGAGAGGGATCCCCCACTTTTGGGTTCCTTCCCAATATTTCTTCCTTGCTATTTAAGGGAGTTTTCTCTTCTCTCTAGGGTCAGGATGGGTCTCATAAAAACACGGCCTGTAACACCATGTGATTATAGGCTGTACAAATTCAAATTCAAAACCTCATTAGCGTTAGGTGTGACCCCTGTATACGACCTACGATGAACGATTGTTGCCCGTGACACTGTCTGTCACTTTGAATAAAGCAGCCTGAAACTGCATTGGAAAATTAGTCATATTTACATAATTTTGAATACACGTTTCAATTTGTATCAATATTCATACACTTGTGTGGGTCTTTGTTTATACATCAATATATATGTATGATTCTTCTCTATGGTTCCGTTGTCATGAATTGAACTCGCTTTGTTGTCAGGGTTCCCGGAGACGACGGCAGTGAAAGGAAGCTGGTCATTAAATGTTTGGTAGGGAGGACAGCTAGGGAGGATAGGAGTGTATTTTTGGATGAAAGGTTGGGATGGCTGTAGGCGTTCTTCCTCACGCTGAGAGCTGTGGAGTCGCTTGTGTTTTGTAAGAAAACCCAACCTCAGCCTTAACATAAACTGGCTCAACAGGTGTTAAACCGGCCGATTCAGCCTCTTCACAGAACTGCCAAGTGCATTCTGGGTGTGTTGACATTTCAAATTGGTTAATGTTCATCGAATGGGCAATGCCGATTGAGAGGCAAAAAATGGCGACGACACATAGTCATAACGTCTGCCCAACTGCATTCTGGGACTTGTTGACATTCCTGATTGGATAATCTTCATCATATGGCGAAACCGATCGAGGGCCAAGAATTTGGCGAAGACACATCGTGACAACGCCCGCCAACTGCATTCTGGGACTTGTTGACATCTCTGAGATTGGATAATCTTCTTCATATGGCGATACCAATTGAGAGCCAAAAAAATTGCGAAGACATAGTGACAACGTTTGCCATACATATACTTGAATTTTCATACTATCGCCCACAAGCCCCTGAAGAGCCTTTAGTGTTCCAACACAAGGTTCAGCTAGTGCCTTCTGTCGTCTTGAGTTGGCCGCAGATGTCTGGACCACCTCACAGTTATATGTAATCATTTCTGAAAAATATACGGTTTCCTCGCCCATCCACACAGAGCCACACCAGGCTGTGTTCGGATTCACTTTGATTACCCACTCTTGATGAATCTTCGGGATATAGCACATTTTCGGTTTTTGGAAAGAACAGACAGGAGACAAATTCACACATTTAGACACTGCCGCCTGGAGTTATTTCTTTAGTGTCTGGAAGTCTTTAGGGTCTGTACCCTCTGGTTAATTTTGTTTATCCCGCTGTTGTCCCTGAGTTAGCCTCTTTAGTCGTTAGCCTCATAGCATAATTCATATTTTTCCTGTAAATGTGACTTATGAATAAGTCATATTTTAAGGTTCATCTTGCATTTAGTGTAAAAAATGCCGAAGTCAAATACATGACTGAGGCAGATAGAGATTATGGTTTGTAAAAAGCACTCTGATTGGCTTAGAGCATAGCCAATGGGGATCAGTGAATCAGCAGCGGTAGAGTTAGGTCAGATATCACAATTTGACCAAAATATGACTCAGGCTATTATGCTATGAGGCTAACAATAGGTTATTTCTCTGTGTTACCGCTTATCAAATATCCAACAGATTACTCTTGATAAAAGGTTGCACAAAACAAGATTTTGATAGTCTAGATGAACTTTGGATTCAAATATAGAGTTGGTAAATCTTAAAACAAAATTGTCAGTTAAAATCTGTTATCAACCCCATTCTTGATGCCATGGCTCCTTTCCATAAGTTTATCAGATGTCTTCCTATTAGCTCACTTCCCTGGAATCGACCATTGGAACGCGGTCCAATGGCTGAGGCGATATTTACATCAGACCAAGTCAAGCAGATGAATACAACTCATTCTATCAGGTTCTATAGAACGTAATCATAATTAGGCTGATAAAATTATTAAATCAAATGGCTCAGACATAGACCATGGTCAGAGCCCATTTAGCCTTACCTGGTACACTATTGGGCCGGTGTGAATGCATTGAAACAATTTCCAATAAAACCTTCCTTTTAATGACTGTAAAGGATTTGACGGCCATGTAGGGATTTAGTATACAGGACTTTATACAGAGGCCATGAGTGCTAAAGGCAATTACAGGCAATGTCGTTCCTTGCCGTTAGTTTGCTAATAAAACAGAATACTTTCTGATACTGATTGCGCTTTAAGCCGCCCGTTTCAGTTTTACGTGTTTTTGCTTCGGTGACTTTAAATCGAGTAAAACCCAAGACCAATTTACATTTAAAAGTCACACACTGGTGTTTCTGTTGCGTTCAAGTTAATAGTGACGAGGACCAAGACACCTCATGCACGCACAAAAATGAAGCTTTAACGGCGCGGCATTTGGTTTGGGAGGTAGAGCAGGTTGGCTGGCAACCGTCAGGTTTGTAAATGGCCATATAACCCTAAACACGCCCGATCTCGTCAGATCTCGTAAGCTAAGCAGGGTCGGGCTTGGTTAGTACCTGGATGGAAGACCTCCTGGGAAGCCCAGGTGCTGTAGGTGGTGACGGGTATGTGTGATCTGGAAAATAATAATAAAAAAAAACATTAAAAAAAACATAGAACCCTAAACACGCCCGATCTCGTCCGATATTGGGAGCTAAGCAGGGTCGGGCCTGGTCAGTACTTGGATGGGAGACCGCCTGGGAATTCCGGGGGCTGTAAGTGGTGTCGGTTGGTTGTTATGCGTCGTATTCTTCCCTCTGACCCCTTCCCTCATCAATACAGATGCCCCAGTGCAGTGATGGGGACACTATGCTGCTATGGGAGGTGCCGTCCTTCGGAGGAAACGTAAAACCAAGGGCCTGTCTCACTGTGGCCACCCAGCGTGGCAGAACCCGCTGTCGGTGTACCAATGTGCATCAAGTGAGGCAACGTTGTAAAGCACTTTGAGTGGCCGCCGGTTAGAAAAGCGCTCTATAAATGTGGTCTATTTACCATTCAATGTCTGTTGGTTGGCAGGATAGCGTGTAGCTTGTGTGCGGGAGGCAGGCAGAACTGCCCCTGGCACGGCGGACGTTTTCATGTTTCCTTTGAGTGGCTTCGCACGTCTCTCAGAGAACCGTCAGACCGATGCGTTTCTCCAGAGCTTCTTTTATTATGCAGACGAGATCAATGATTGATGCGTCTGTGAGAGAGAGAGAGAGAGAGAGAGAGAGAGAGAGAGAGAGAGAGAGAGAGAGAGAGGGAGAGAGAGAGAGAGAGAGAGAGAGAGAGAGAGAGAGAGAGAGAGAGAGAGAGAGAGAGAGAGAGGGGGAGAGGGAGAGGGAGAGGGAGGGCGGGAGAGGGCGAGAGAGAGACTGAAAGTGTGTGTGAAAGAGTGTTGCATTCGCTGCAGATTTGCTGCGTCACCGTACCAGCCTCTCCCTCTCTTTCTCCCTCTCTCTCTCTCCCTCTCTCTCTCTCTCTCTCTCTCTCTCTCTCTCTCTCTCTCTCTCTCTCTCTCTCTCTCTCTCTCTCTCTCCTCTCTCTCTCTCTCTCTCTCTCTCTCTCTCTCTCTCTCTCCTCCTCCTCTCTCTCTCTCTCTCTCTCCTCTCTCTCTCTCTCTCTCTCTCTCTCTCTCTCTCCCCCTCCTCTCTCTCTCTCTCTCTCTCTCTCTCTCTCCCTCTCTCTCTCTCTCTCTCTCTCTCTCTCTCTCTCTCTCTCTCTCTCTCTCTCTCTCTCTCTCTCTCTCTCTCTCTCTCTCTCTCTCTCTCAAAGCGAGAGGGCCCTTACTCGATAATCCAACAACATCCTCACACACGCGTTATGCAACCAACTCTGCGATACTGTTGAATTCTGTTTGACTGCATGTCGCTCTATCTCTATGTCTATGCCTGTGCATGGGTGTTTGTGTGTGGGCGGGTGGGTTTGTACGTGCACTTGAGGTGAGTATGCACACCCACACACCCACCTCTCTCCCCCCACCCCCACACCCCTGCCAGCATTGCATCATCACATCAAAGGTTATTGTCACCCAACAGAACATATCTTGGCAGTCGTGATGTACTGCAACAACAACTGAGAAAAAAACGAAAGAGCTATACCAACCTGTTTTTATTTTCCCTCTTTAGTCTCCTGCATATTCGCCGCTTGATAGACTCTCTCTCTCTCTCTCTCTCTCTCTCTCTCTCTCTCTCTCTCTCTCTCTCTCTCTCTCTCTCTCTCTCTCTCTCTCTCTCTCTCCTCTCTCTCTCTCTCTCTCTCTCTCTCTCTCTCTCTCTCTCTCTCTCTCTCTCTCTCACACACAGAGGTGGAGCACAGGATCCATGGTGAACAACACTTAAGATCGGCGGTATAACATGAGACCCCTGAGCAGGGGGCGGGTGCGGGGGGCATCTCAATGCCCAAGGACAGTTCGCACATCGAGAGAGAGAGAGAGAGAGAGAGAGAGAGAGAGAGAGAGAGAGAGAGAGAGAGAGAGAGAGAGAGAGAGAGAGAGAGAGAGAGAGAGAGAGAGAGAGAGAGAGAGAGAGAGAGAGAAGAGAGAGAGAGAGAGAGAGAGAGAGAGAGAGAGAGAGAGAAGAGAGAGAGAGAGAGAGAGAGAGAGAGAGAGAGAGAGAGGGAGAGAGAGAGAGAGAGAGAGAGAGAGAAAGAGAGAGAGGTCCGCCCCCACTGACGGACCACACGGGTTCCACTTCATCCATCATCTCCATGTGGTTTATTTGCATGCGTTTTCCCACACTATCGGCCCTAAGACACACGGACCCCGGGGCCCTGGACCCCCGGCACCTCGGGGGCCCCCCGTCCCCAGTCTCAGCTCGTCGGTGGGTAATTTCGTCTTACAGTTAGAACCGTGAATCTCCCTGTTGAAATTGCGCAGTAATGAACCGGAGAATCAGAGAGAAAAAGACGATACTTGACCCAGAAACCCCCGTTGCGTCAGAACGGCGGTGATTAAGACGGAGCGGGAACGGAGACGATGCAATGATGCCGTGGCCAACCTCTCATCCCTATATCCTCTTTCCGCCCTCCTCCCGCCCATTCCTACCCTCCCACTCTCCCTCTCCCTCCTACTTGTCTCTCCTCAACACCTCGACCTTGTCCCAACACCCGCCCCCCCATTCTTCTCTCCCCTCCCAAACTATTCTCCCCCTTCCTTCTCCCTCCTCCCTCACCCGTCCAAAGCCAAGCACAGATCTCGAAAAAAAAAAACACAAGGTGGTTATAGGGAGGGAATCTCTCCGTTCTCCCTCCTCCGCCCCTCCCCTCCTCTATGCTGCTTCTATTCGGTTTCGTCTCACCCCGATTTGTTTCCCGCCCTCTCTCTCCTGCGGCGTCTTG
>OLKM01000935.1:50038-134789 GCA_900291075.1 Melanogrammus aeglefinus | reverse complement strand
CACCCTCCCCTTCTCTTTCCCCTCCTCCTCCCCATTCCTCCCTTCCTCTCCTTCTCCCCTCCTCTTCTCCCTCACCCCTCGACCTTGTCCCACACCCCCCATTCTTCTCCCCCTCCCAACTATTCTCCCCCTTCCTTCTCCCTCCTCCCTCACCCGTCCCAAAGCCAAGCCACAGATCTCGAAAAAAAAAACACAAGGTGGTTATAGGAGGGAATCTCTCGTTCTCTCTCCCCCCCCTCTCTTATCTGCTTCTATTCGGTCTTCGTCACCCCGATTGTTTCCCGCCCTCTCTCGCTCGCTGCTCCTCTTTGTTGTTTCCTCTCTCACTGTCTGTGTCTCACCCCCTTTCAATTTCTCCAGTTATCTCTCCCCCTCTCCTCTTCCTCCCCCCCTCCCCACTCTCCCTCTCGCGCTCTCATTCCAGTTTTTCCCCGGCCATAATCATCTCTGTCTCCCTCTTTTTTTGCTCTCTAACTCACTGTATTGCTTTCTTATCCCCCCCCCCCCCCTACACACACACACACACACACACCTACACACAGTCACACCCACCACACACACACACACACACACACACACACACACACACACACACACACACAAAGACACACGCACACACATACACTGCACCACTCAGTTCATCCTCAATGACTCTCTCTCTCTCTCTCTCTCTCTCTCTCTCTCTCTCTCTCTCTCTCTCTCTCTGGCACTTAATTCTCTAGCTATGTTATCTCTCTCGCTATGTAAATCTCTCTCTCTCTGGCACTTAATTCTCTAGCTATGTAAATCTCCACCACCACCACCACCTCTGTCCCCCCCCCCCCCACTTCTATTCTCTCTATGCTCTTTCAATCACATACACATACAAAAACACACCCACACACACTTCTCTCTAATCTTTTTTCATCTCTTCCTCAATTTTCTCTGTTCAACAGCGCCCCCCAGTGCCGGGATCTCGCCATTGTGCATTATTTTATTTTTACGTAACCATGGTTGATGACGGCTTCTTACTCTGAACATCTGCTCAAACCTTCCCTCTTTCACTCATAAAAAGGGCCACTAGATCTTACGGATGTCATCTCCGGGTGTAATGGTTCATATGTGCCGATAGTTTGACAAATCGAACAGAGCTTCTTATCGTGTTTGGGAAAAGCTTCTCCAGCAGGGTGTAATTAGTTTGAGTGACTGGGTTTCCTCTTGTCATCGCAACAATATACCCGCTGGGATATGAAGGGAAGAGAGGATGACGCATTTCTTATTTTCTTACCACAAATCTTGATCTAGACAAGTCAAGCGAGGTTTCTGCGATAAAACAGCTTTGGAGGCAAACTGTTCAGTCTGAATACTTGACTTATAGTCGAGTACCTAAGTGTGAATCACGACTGGCATGTGTTCGATGTTAGGAGGGACTACATTTGCATACATTATGAAAATCTCCACATCTGTTTGTGGGAATGCGTCGCACAACAACAGTTGGTTTACATTTTTTCAAGATAAATCTTTGAACAGAGCTAGCGATGTTGTTGAACGTCTACAGCGAGCTTCAGCAAAGGCACCGAATGACCCATAACCCCAAACTGCAAAAATAATTGAAATCATCGTAAGAAGTAAGTTAATGAATTAACCCAGGTCAACACATCAAACAGCAACAAACGAAACAAGGGCAAGAGCCTATAGGGTATGAACTAGCTTAATACACCAACGTGGATATACTTAAACAGCAATTAACCCCGCATTAAAAACAAATTGTTATACGCTGGCCGGTGCATGTACATCAAGGTGTCACCGAATACGGTGTGCAATGCTTAAGGATTAGCACACTCATCAGCATGGTGGGAAATAGCAATGGGCCTATTGCCTAGAGGCTAGCACACTTAGCATGATAGGATACAGTTTTGGTTGAAGTTCCCTTGGACTCCTTTTTTTTGTTTTGGTTTTGTGAAATCATGGTTATTTCTCTTAAAAAAATAATTGCTAAATGGGTAAGAGAAATGGGCCCATTCTCTCGAGGCTCGCGCACCAAGCATGCTAGGTTCCCGTTTGGGTTGTTGTGTGTTTCCTTGGACTCCTTTTTGTTTGTTTCGGTTTTGTGAAATCATGGATTATTTCTCTTAGAAACGTAATTGTTAAAGGTATTGTATAAAAAGAGATGGAGGAAAACATCTGAGTTTGCTACAGCTACTGGATGTGGACGTTTTGAGTTGTGAATGGGTCCGAAAGCTCATAACCCCCGTTTAGACACCAACCTTCTCCAGGTGAATAGTTCACAGTGCTTTTTATTTATCACGTGCTGTCGCATCCAAAAGGAAAATAACTCCAGAGGACCTTTTTTTTCTTTCTCCTCTGCTGATAGGTTCACAAGCCTGAACTCTAGTGGCGAAGCCATGCAACTACAATACACCACCTGGATACTAAACCAGAATGAGACGTATGCAGATTCTCACTTTTGGGATTGTTCGGATCTACTTTGAGAAACTATATCTGTAAAAACAAGATGGAGGGACCCGTGTTCAAACGGTTGTTTGCTTGGAGATTGTTGCCCACCCAAAACTTGCCTTAGCCCATCCTATCGTTTTTTCCTCAAATCTAATATTCTACCATTTTTTTTACACAAGCAATGAGAGGATGGATGCTGGACTGAACAGGCTCAAATTGGCTAGTGATATCGAGCGCAACCTTCCTGCAGGAATATCTTACCTGATTGGTGGGTGGGCGTCTCCTGGTTGACAAAACAAAAAATGCAGCACGAGCATACCTTACATAGTTTCCGCTGTTTCCTCTGTCAAAGAGGCTAGCTAGTCTTTATCAGAAAATCAACGATTTCCAGCTGTGTTATAACATGACCAGGAAATAATTAATTTCAAAACCGTGAAATAATCAGTCAGATGTCTATTAAATGACAGTTGCCCACAGGACGATTCTATATGCCTCTTCTTGAATTGCTTCATATTTTAGTCGGCAGAGGCTTGTAATGATGCGTAGCATGATAAGCAATATAAGGCGCAAGTAGCAGAACAAGTTCACTAACTGGTATGCAATAACCATACCAGTCAGCAGCTGCTGTAGTTGCATGCTTGGCTCAGAAGGACCATGGAGCAAAAACGACTCCATCACCCAGCAGTGATGTATGTTGAGTGATGTTCTTGAGAAAATAGATCCTGAACGATTGATTGATAGATTGGCCACCCTAAAAGTGAGGTGACATTATTTAGTTCTCCTGAAATAGTGGTCTGTCTCTCATCGTATGAGTCTTGCATGTTGTACTTGTTGATATTTTTGCTTCACAAATGTTATAAAAATATATGGGTCCCTGAAAGTGAGGCGACATAGTTAGTAGTCCCAAAATAGTGGTCTGTTTCTCATAGTTTTAGGCTAGTAGGCTACATGTTGTATACTTCACTTTTTTTGCATCACAAGTTGTATACAACCTCCAATTTGTTATTACAGATCACATCCATTTGATTTTTCCCTTTATCCAAACAGTCTTCTTTCCTTTCATCACTTTAGTGGTTCAGAAGTGCATTGTTTAGCTCACACTGCCATCTATTGGCTCAGACATGCAACATCATAGAAATACAGGACGAGGGAGAAATCACGGACAATATAATGCTACATTTACAAGTGTCTGTAACTCAGATAAAAAGCCATAAGTCATAAACAATTAATTTCTTCTTTAAGAGCAAGTGACTAGCCAAAATGTGTTTGATACTTTTCTCTGGGATGAAATAGTCATTGGTATTATTATTTTAACTGATGTTAAACGGTTTGAAAAGGTCTGTGCTTTTCCGACAATAAACCACCAATACAATGTGTTGGATTGAAAAAAATAAATAGATAGATTTATCCCCCACCAAAATAAATTTAGGATCTCCACCAGGTCACTCTAAAATGTAGCAGAATGCAGGAAATCACATCTACGATATTCAACCCCCCCCCCCCCTCTCCCTTTATATACTTCTACTATGTCGATTATCGCGCGCGCACACACGCCATACGCACGCACGCACGCACGCACGCGCACACACACACACACACGCCACACACACACACACACACACACACACACACACGACACACACACACACACACACACACACACACACACACACACACACACACACACACAGAGAAACACGTAAACACTCGCGAATGCAATCACATCAGATCTGATTGCATTAGCCCTGTGATCTCGTAATATGTTAAAACATGTCTCGTTTATAATATCCCGGGTTTGGATCGACCTGGGTAAAGCCTCACATTGGAGGGACAAATCAATAACACAAGCAATTTGAGAGACCGCTTATCTCGTTATGAAGAGGTTCGATAGGAAAATGAGAGCCCGACAGGACAGACCAAACAGTAGACATCAATAATTGCAATAATCACATTTCCAAATGCCTACATTATACCTAGTTCATATGCGACCCAAATACAAAATAGAAAAGGTACATTAATATTTGATCACTTTTATTACAGGTTTTTCGTGTGCTGCGTTCGATACGGAGGGAAACTCTTCATCGGCTCGAGCCTCTCGCTTGTCCCAGCCGTCCCCCTCTCGCTCTAGATCTTAATTGAGTTCACCTGTGTCGCCCCGCGCGTCGCGGCGATGCCCTATCTTCCGTTGCTCCCGAACGCGAATGAAAATGGTCCCGCGGTTGCTTGTTTGTTTTTTGTGCGCTTTTGACTGAACAATCCGGACAACGTGGCCACCAACGGGGGAGCGAGGAACCCCGCAGTAGGCCTACCCATCCAGTGTGTTATTCCTTGAGCTGGTTGAAGTTGTTTGGTTGTGTTTGGATGCTGGCTTCAGAACTGGTGAATTTGTCCATCGCACACACATCACTAGTCTTTCGCCTAAACTTAACCTGTCTGTTTGGTTTTGCTATTTGCCCGTTTAGTGGAATGTTGTAGGTTGTTTTTGAGTGCATTGTAGCACGTGTCTGTATGTGGCCCGGGGATGACTAAACGACTGACTTTACTAACGGCAGCAACAACACCGACAACCTGTCTGTAGGCCTACACTGTCTGGGAAGGGTGGGCTCTTGAAACTGGACGCAAAATGGAAGAACACATGCAACGTTTGGGCAGAATTGGTGAAAGCAAACAAGCGCAAGTTAAATGGTAAGTAGACGAATTGGCGAATGCAACTATTTTCGCCAATTGCTTTTTTGTTTCACAGCGCCACTGGACTACAGAACATCCCTAGTGGAAATGCCATCGGTGCAATTCTGCATTTTACAATTTGATGCCACAGCACCTTCTACCGATGCTTTACCTCCCTCAGGAATCCACAAAGAACTGGAAGTTATGGAAAAACCCAGAATGGATGTCTGGCAAACCAAATTAGGGCAAGTGTGTGAAGTTGTGACCTCAAACTTCCACAATGGGAAGGAAGTGTTTTGTTTTCGCTCTACCCCACTGGACTGGTGTTTGAAAAGCTGTCAGACATGACTTCACTAGACAATGACTGCGGGCATGTTATGGTTTGGTTTCAATTGTTGGTTTTTGGCTTGGTAGGTTTGAATCTAAGCGATGAGGTAGGCCTAGGCCTAGATGATTTACAGATGCACACAGTCTCTACATTCTCCCTTTTTTGTATCTTTCCTTTTTACAACATTCCATACATTTGCAAATTGTTGACTGCGCTGAAGTTGTCTACTGCTGCTGATGACTTCAATGTGGTTTTATTCTGGGCTAAACGATTTTAATTCTTTGCAATTCTATGCACCTATACGATTTTAATTCTTTGCAATTCCATGCACTATACGATTTTAATTCTTTGCAATTCTATACTCTATATGGTTTTAATTCTTTGCAATTCTATGCACTATACGATTTTAATTCTTTGCAATCCTATGCATTACGATTTTAATTATTTGCAGTTTCAATCTATATGATTTCAATTCTCGGCACTACGATTTTAATTCTTTGCAATGTGGTTTTATTCTGTGCAATATGATCTTAAATATTTGCAATGCTTTCCTTTATGATTTGTAAACGCAAGTGAGACTTGCGTTTACATGACACTCAAAATGATTGGATTAGTTGATTTTCAAGATGCATGTATACGCCTTAAGTTGTTCTTCATGTATAGCATGTTTACATCTTCAGTTCTCGTTTTGTTTTACTTTCATTTCTATGCACTGTATCTTTGCAAAAAGCTGTCGACATGACTTGATCATGACTCCATGTTAGGTTTTTTCAGTTATTTTCTTTTGTGCAATCTTAGCATATAGCTAGACTATGATTTACAATGCACACAGAGATATTTAATTCTCGCATTATTTTGTATCTTTTCTTTATACTAGCATTCTCATACAATTTTGCAAATTGTCGACTGCGGCTGAGTTGAGCTACTGCTGCTGATGACTTCAACTATATGTATTTAATTCTCGGCACTACGATTTTAATTCTTTGCAATGTGGTTTTGATTCTATGCACTATACGATTTTAATTCTTTGCAATTCTATGCATTATACGATTTTAATTCTTTGCTCTATACGATTTTAATTCTTTGCAATTCTATGCACTATACGATTTTAATTCTTTGCTCTATCTGATTCAATACGGTTTTAATTCTTTGCATTTCTATGCTCTATACGGTTTTAATTCTTTGCAATTCTATGCTCTATACGGTTTTAATTCTTTGCATTTCTATGCTCTATACGGTTTTAATTCTTTGCTCTATCTGATTTTAATTCTTTGCAATGTGGTTTTGATTCTATGCACTACGATTTTAATTCTTTGCAATGTGGTTTTATTCTGTGCAATATGATCTTAAATATGGGCAGTGCGGTTCCTTTATGATTTGTAAACGCAAGTTGAGACTTGTGTTTACATGACACTCAAAATGAATGGGTTCAGTTGATTTTCAAGATGCATGTATTACACCTTTAGTTCGTTTTGGTTTTCGCTCTACCCCACTGGACTGGTGTTTGAAAATGCTTTCAGACATGACTTCACTGACATGACTGCGGGCATGTATAGGTGTTGGTTTCAATTGTTGGTTTTTTGGCTTGGTAAGGTTTGAAATCTAAGCGATGAGGTAGGCCTAGGCCTAGATGATTTACAGATGCACACAGTCCTCTACATTCTCCCTTTTTTTGTATCTTTCCTCTTTACAACATTCCATACATTTTTCAACTTGTTGACTGTGGCTGAAGTTGTAGGCTACTGCTGCTGATGACTTCAATGTGGTTTTATTCTGGGCTAAACGATTTTAATTCTTTGCAATTCTATGCACTATACGATTTTAATTCTTTGCTCTATCTGATTCAATACGGTTTTAATTCTTTGCATTTCTATGCTCTATACGGTTTTAATTCTTTGCAATTCTATGCTCTATACGGTTTTAATTCTTTGCATTTCTATGCTCTATACGGTTTTAATTCTTTGCTCTATCTGATTTTAATTCTTTGCAATGTGGTTTTGATTCTATGCACTACGATTTTAATTCTTTGCAATGTGGTTTTATTCTGTGCAATATGATCTTAAATATGGGCAGTGCGGTTCCTTTATGATTTGTAAACGCAAGTGAGACTTGTGTTTACATGACACTCAAAATGATTGGGTCAGTTGATTTTCAAGATGCATGTATACACCTTAGTCCGTTTTGTTTTCGCTCTACCCCACTGGACTGGTGTTTGAAATGCTGTCAGACATGACTTCACTAGACAATGACTGCGGGCATGTTATGGTTTGGTTTCAATTGTTGGTTTTTGGCTTGGTAGGTTTGAATCTAAGCGATGAGGTAGGCCTAGGCCTAGATGATTTACAGATGCACACAGTACTCTACATTCTCCCTTTTTTTGTATCTTTCCTCTTTACAACATTCCATACATTTTTCAACTTGTTGACTGTGGCTGAAGTTGTAGGCTACTGCTGCTGATGACTTCAATGTGGTTTTATTCTGGGCTAAACGATTTTAATTCTTTGCAATGTGGTTTTGATTCTATGCAATACGAGGTTAATTCTTTGCATTTCTATGCACTATACGGTTTTAATTCTTTGCAATTCTATGCTCTATATGGTTTTAATTCTTTGCAATTCTATGCTCCATACTATTTTAATTCTTTGCAATTCTATGCACTATACGATTTTAATTCTTTGCAATTCTATGCACTATACGATTTTAATTCTTTGCAATTCTATGCTCTATACGGTTTTAATTCTTTGCATTTCTATGCTCTATACGGTTTTAATTCTTTGCAATTCTTTGCTCTATACGGTTTTAATTCTTTGCAATTCTATGCTCTATACGGTTTTAATTCTTTGCAATTCTTTGCTCTATACGATTTTAATTCTTTGCTCTATCTGATTTTAATTATTTGCAATACATGCTCTATACGGTTTTAATTCTTTGCAATTCTTTGCTCTATACGGTTTTAATTCTTTGCAATTCTTTTAATGTCACTCTTTAATACGGTTTTAATTCTTTGCAATTTATTACTTCAATTCTTGGTTCTACTATTTTAATTCTTTGCACTACGGTTTTAATTCTTTGCAATGTGGTTTTATTCTGTGCAATATGATGTTAAATATGGGCAGTGCGGTTCCTTTATGATTTGTAAACGAAAGTGACAGTTACATGACACTCAAAACAAATGATTGGGTTAGTCTCACTATGATTTGATTTTCGAGATGCATGTATACACCTTTAGTCGGACTAAAAGTTGACCTGATCGGGTTTGCATAGTCGGATTACGACGTCTAGATTATTCAATTGATGGTCTGATTCATTAAAAAAGGTGGATGAAATGGGTACAACGCCACTTATCGTACTGGGGCATGACATGCTTCGGCCATTGAATCGATGTGTGCTTGGACAATTGCAGTTGTCCAATTAGGGAGCATATTCATAACTGTACAGTAAATGATGGGAGCATTGCACCTGGTATCTTGGAAGGTACTAGTTTGCTCCAACGCAACTGTGTTGGGAGCGTTTCTGCTGGTAGCTTTTAAGCCAGTTTTCTCCAACGCAACTGTGTTGAGCGTTTCACCTTTTATGTTGTATTTATTCATAGTTCTAAATTGTCTAGCATCTTTATTAGCTTGCTATCACTGCTGTATACGGGGAATGGGTTAGCCTAGCCCTTGGTGGTACTTGCACTTGGTCCTATGAACATCTTTACTGTATCGACAGCGATGTATTATTTCACTTATGTCAATTGTACTGAAGGAAATTGCGACTTACTTATGTAAGTGGCTTTGGATAAAAGCGTCTGCTAAATGCCCTAAATGTAGCTTGGGTTGCAGTTTGCTCCAACGCAACGTTGTTGGGAGCGTTGCACCCGTAGTTTGGTATCGCTTCCTAAATCTGCTTGCAGCGTTACAACCATATTTGCCGTTTCTCCAGCGCCTTTGTTCTTTGAACTTTGCATAAAATTGATGTTGGCTGTCGTTTTAGAATTCCACAGCAAATTCAGATTCGTATTACTGCAAATTTAATTCTTTGACAAATTTTACATTTCAATATTTTGTCAAATTTCACAAAGTCCATTCGAAGATATGTACGGACATCAGCAATGGAGGCAGGTAAGGTTAATCACTTTTGATGGCAATTTACTTGAGTTAAATGGTTTGCTCTATAAAAACATCAGGTTCTCACTGTACCATAACCATCTTGCTAGATGTGCCTCATGCTGTCTTTCATATTACTTAATTCCAAGTAATTTAAGCATTACAAGTTATTTATCAACAGTGGGCCTGAGTCGATAGTTTTTTTTTAAAGCAAGAAAATCCTCTTCTAACCTGCCATACTACAGCACAATGGTGCCATGGAAGAAAAATACTGACCCTGGATTTCAACTGTGTGCTTGTGTGTCACCTGAGACAACTCTGGAAAGTTAGCACTAGCTAAATTAAGCAAAAACTTTAAACAGACTTTTCCTTCAATATTCCTTAATGGTTATGTCACGTTTAAGGGTGATGGACTGAGCTATTGCCTTTCATAACATTCTTTACGTGATTCAAATGTCCTCATATATCAGTCGAATGAGTTTCATTGTCCATAGGAGGTTAATAAATTGCTAAAGTCTGCCATTTCTCAATTCAGCGCACAGTTCTCGATACTTCGAATCAGCGTCCTTTGTCCTAGTCTATCCTTAAATATTCACAGAAAACTTGAACTGAGAACTTTAACAAAACAGTGAGAAGGCTGTTCATATAAGAGGCACTTTGAATCCATGCAAACAACCTAGCCCGTAATTCTTAAAAGTTCTTGAAATAAACCTTCAACTGTTGCATTTGAGATGTGCACAGAACCTGTGGTCACATTGTGCATGAAATAATAATAAAGTTTATTGTTGTCTCTGATATTTATGATAGTTTCAAGGAATACTTCCTTCAGAGACACGATTGAGTCCTTAGGTTGTTTTTGTGTAACTATTTGCAGTAGGTTGAGAAGAGCTGAATGAAACTCTGAATGATATTTCTTTATCCAAGGTTTGCAAGATCTATCGCTATTCTGGTACGAATGAAACCGATGAGCAATGTTTAATCATTTATCCTGTTTAGCAGGGCAGGTTGTGTGCTTAAATACATAACGACATCTTCACAAGACATTTATTGCTTTATGTTACTGCTGAGAGTGTGATTTGACGTATAGCGTGTACAAAGGGAAGCCTAACTCTGCCGTGATAAAGTTAATAAAGATGGACGCTGTTGTTTCAGTGGCTTAACTGAAATGACTAAAAACTAAAAACTAAAAAAAGGCAATAAAAAGCTTTAGTTTGGTACCTTACGTTAATCTCTTTTTTGCTGCAGTTGTACAGGCGTACTTAAGAAAAAAGTAGCTAATTTTATTCTAGCTTGAGGCTAACACGAAGTGTTCTCAACAGTTGTACAGGCGTACTTAAGAAAAAAGTTAGCGACTATTCAAGCTTGCTTATAGGCTAATTCATGCAAATTTTTCTTGACAGTTGTAGGCCTACAGGCGTACTTAAGAAAAAAGTTAGCGACTATAGGAGCTAGCTTGTAGGCAAATTCATGCTAAGTGTAGGCCTACTCGACATGGCTATTGTACATTTAACAGAGGATGCACCAGTTGGTAACTTGTGGGAACTTGGCAGCACAGATATCCCAGAATTCACTCAAAAACTTACCGCAAAAAGGTACATTTTAATAACATTTTCGTCTGCTATTTCATCACTCAATTTGTTTCTCAGAATGTTTGAGTTGAGGCCGGACTGCTTCCTTGCGAAGAACAATAATAATGAGGCATGACAAGGTGTGAAAGCCGCCTCGCCACCTCTCTTTGTGAACGGGATAAACGGGGTGTCGTGTGTGGAAAACAATGAAATTGACAACCAGCCTCAACAACACAGTGGCGGGTTAAAATAATGAATGGGAGGAAATGGGTTTCTGACGGCATTGATGGATGGGAGCTTGTTTGCTGCAATTAAACCAAAGCTCATGTTGTGTTGTTATTGATTAGCTTGACGTGTGTACTCATTTGTAAAGATTAAAACAACAATGATTTGAGATCCAGAGAGGAGTTTTAATCGGGTACAAACTCAAAACATTTGTTTTTCTTTCCCCATCGGGCTGATTCAAACTATAAACCACACATACAGACACACAGGAAACAACACAAACAATCCGGCTGATGAATAGGATTTCTAAACCGCTTTTAGTTCTCTGCTAAAATCTGCAGAGGTCAGAGGTCGTTCGGACAAAAGACAGGAAAGGAGATGAATGGAGACGGAACTGGGACATAATGTTCCACTGCCTTGTGTTTCCTTTGTGTTCACCCAGCGCCTACACAATCCATCAAGCATTAAGGCTACCTGCGTGTGTGTGTGTGTGTGTGTTGCACCCTGTGTGTTGTGTGTGTGTGTGTGTGTGTGTGTGCTGTGTGTGTGTGTTGTGTGTGTGTGTGTGTGTGTGCATGCTCATGTGCTTATGCATGTGTTTGTGTTTGTGTGTGTGTTGCAGGCTCGCGTGTGTGTGTGTGTGTGTTGTGCCCTGTGTGTGTGTTGCGCCCTGTGTGTGTCTGTATGTGTGTGTGTGTGCGTGCATGCCCGTGCATGTGTGCTTCCCTAGACCTAACTTTGTTTCAAATCCCTCTGCAAGCTCAGATTTTCTCAGCCTCAAACAATCAAGGTTTCGATCCCATGTCCAAAGTGATAGCATGACTATGGGTCTGATGGAGACGTGTGTTGTGTGGTTGTGTGTGTTTGTGGCTGTGTGTTATTAAGAAGGTGTAAGTGTGTGTGTGTGTGTGTGCGTGTGTGTGTAGTTATAATTGAGTGTTACTATGTGAGAGTGTCTGTCTGTCTGTCTGTCTGTCTGTCTGTCTGTCTGTCTGTCTGTCTGTCTGTCTGTCTGTCTGTCTGTCTGTCTGTCTGTCTGTCTGTCTGTCTGTCTGTCTGTCTGTCTGTCTGTCTGTCTGTCTGTCTGTCTGTCTGTCTGTCTGTCTGTCTGCGTATGTGTGTACCAGACAAATGACCCCGCTCTGGTTCTCTCTGGAACATGAGTGGAGTTCTGAGCAGCCTCACCCTCTCCCCCTCACACACACTTTTCCCACAATGCATCACTGGCATGGGCACACTAAGCGCCTGTTAATCAACACCAAGGGGCGGGAACACAGGAGGATTCTTCACAAACTGACACACACCACCACCACCACCAGTACTGCCACCACCACCACCACCACCACCGTGACCACCACCACCACCGCCACCACCACCACCACCACCGTGACCACCTACCACCACCACCGTGACCACTACCACCACCGCCACCACCACCACCACCACAAACACAACCACCACCACCGTGACCACTACCACCACCGCCACCACCACAAACACCACCACCACCACCACCGTGACCACTACCACACCACCACACAGTACCGCACCACCACCACCACCACCAACTGCACCACCACCACCACCAGTACTGCCACCACCACCACCACCTCCACCAGCACTACCAGTACTGTCAGCACCACCACCACCACCACCACCACCACCACCACCACCGTGACCACTACTACCACTTCTACATCACCACCCATCTTCACCTTCACCACCAACCCCACCCTCACCACCAACACCTCCACCATCACACCACCGCTACCCCAACCAACACCACCACCACCACCACCACCACCACCACCTCCTCCACCTAAACGACTAACTCCACCACCAATTACTCCACCACCGCTAACTCCACCACCACTACCCGACCAACACCACCACCCCCACCACCATCGCCCCCACCTCCACCACCACCACCACCCACTAACTCCCACCACCTCCACCACTAATTTAAACACACACAGACGTCCCATCGACCGTGGGACCCGGTGGACCGGCCCATCCACCGCGCTCTCTCTCTCTCTCTCTCTCTCTCTCTCTCTCTCTCTCTCTCTCTCTCTCTCTCTCTCTCTCTCTCTCTCTCTCTCTCTCTCTCTCTCTCTCTCTCTCTCTCTCTCTCTCTCTCGTGTCCTTCACCCTCCAGATTACAAAATGCTCCATCTCCGTCTGTCGTTTTTTTTTCAGGCCATTGAACCAACGTCTCTGTCTCGAAGAGGGATTGTCTTTTTCACTTAAAAGTTCTCCTCATCTCAAGTCTCTCACACCCTGGAGATTTAATTTCAAGATGTCCTCTCCTTTTTCTTTCTTTTGTGTCAATTTTTCATGCTATTTCATTCCATTATTCTGTCCCTGAATAACCACCTCCGTGGAGATGACCTTGTCACTTTTTGTGGCTACAAAAGTTATATTAATACATTTTATTTTGGATGGCACATTCTTTCAAAGTTTTCACTATTTTAAGTCGGAGGTCACCGGGAATGTTATTTTAGCCGCATTGCCATCAGGAGGAATGTGATTCCAAGGATCAATACTAGCTTGTCTTCAGTTCAGGTGCTTGCATTTGTGTCAACTCTTTGGATTACCTCTGTCACTGATTCCGGCAGTTGTTTGCTAAATCTATATTTTATAACAAAAGTGTTACTGTTACCTGTATGTATTTTTTTTTTTTATACTGGCGTCCTGGCCATGTCATTCTTGGAACAGAGATTTTAAATCTCAATGAAAGATTTACCTGTTTATCACAGGGTTAACAAATTTTTTTTTTGGAATAATGTAATCCCCTTGCCATGTATTTTTAATAAAAATAAATCATAGTTATTTGCAATTATATGACTACGTGCAGTGCATGCCATCTACAATTGTACATCTTTTATTGTACAACTATAGAATATATTACAGCTATATTGTCTAGCCTGGGCCAGAAGTGTAATTTTGGCCTCACCTCAGAGACATATAACCATTATAAAAATAATTTAATATAGCCATTGGATTTTTGGAACAAATTTGCGTATTCTTTGTTTTCGCAGTCTGTGGTCTTCGCCTTTGATGCCTTTTAGAGCTCAACCTGCAAAGACACAACAGTGGCATCTTGTGGTGATGCAGGGGACAACATCAACGCGTCAATGTGTTGCGTCGGCTTGGCTTGTTTTCAATTCATTGTTCCACACACTACCCCATGTAATCCACTCACACAAAGAAGACTCAATCCAGAGCGAGCTTCCGACAGCTAAGCCTATAAGCTAGCTACTAGCCCCTACCTTTTACTGTTTGAACTGAATTGAGGCATGCTTATTCACTAAATGAATTCCGAATGGGGGTTTCCTGACCAGGTGGGTGTTATTTTTGTCACCAATAAATCACCATGGATACCATCCCACCTGCCGAGGATAATTAAGCCCAAATGGGAGACACCTGTGCAGTGCAGAGGTTGTATATGCTCTACCCCAGAGATTACTAGCACTAGACTGTTGCTGCTGTGTGTTGCATTCTACACGTTCACAGCTAACACATTTATGAGTTCGGTTTGAAACATGATCCATTAACGTTAATCTAAAACAATATAATTGAATTGGTTGTAGAGGAAACCAGTGGCGTACGTGATTACCAGGACCTTCATCCGTTTGTGTTGCTGGTGGAAAACACTATCACTTTAAGTGAGTCTTGAATTTCATATATTTAAAGGTTTTATATATTTAAAGGTTGAAAAACTCTCGATCTTAGGACGAAGGTAAAGACAGGCTGTGTTGGGAGGCTGTTGAAGTAAATGGTAGCTTCAAGAGCATTTTTAAACCTGTATAATTGTAATAAAGTGTTCCAAAAACCATGACTGTCTTGTCTTCTGCCGTGATTCCTCTACTAATTCACGGTTCACAAACGGTGCTCGCCATTGTGAGAGAGGGGGGGGGAGAGAGTTGGAGATGTTCCAGTTGTATGTCAAATGAATGGGACATTTCAGCAATGACTCAGTCTTGCAAACTCAACCTTAACCTCATGCCACCAGCTAATGAGACACTAGCATTCTCTTGAGTGTTTTATTGTGTTTTGGCAGCGCCAACTCAAGTGTTTCTTTCAGTGAACCCTGCAGCGGTGGTGATAGATGGCAGAGAGCCTCACTATACCGTGAGTGGGCTGGCTCTCTGAGGAAAGGAAGAAATAAATAGTATCTTTTTGACAAGCTGAAGTCTACCAGCATATATTCAATTGTGAATACCTGCCTGTCCTAGAAAACCAAAAGGTTAAGTTCAAGGAAATTATTGTAAGACCAAGTACCTTATTTTTGTAGACCAGATTTGGGCTGTATTTACAAATGTAAAATACTTGGTCTTCAATGCAATCGCTTGTCAATTCTGATTGAATTTAGTTTTGAAGTACACATCACTTGACACTAGAGGCCAGGTATGTTTTCATCTCACTGTAACTGAGTCAAAGACCCTAATATTGTTTCCTTCCATTTTAATGTTTAACCATAATTTAAATATTTGCTGTAGTTTAGCTCTTTAATTGCTTTAATGGAAACTGAACCCACTGGGCAAATTAGTGTTTCCTATTCGCCAGTTCTTCAAATTATTGGTGAATAATTGGGTGACATCAAGCAGAGTTACCTCATGTGCAGGTGTGTGTTAACTCTCTCGTGGTTTATTTTGTTTTCTCATTAGGTTGGTGACCTGGACGGTGAGCAACGCCCACAAGAGCAGGAGAAATCCAACACCAGGGAGAGCAACGATGGAACCTAGGTACAGTCAGTGCCCCTGTTTCACCACCAGGTGGTGGTGTGATCAGCCGTGTGTGTGTGTGTGTGTGTGTGTGTGTGTGCGTGTGCGCGTGCGTGTGTGATTATGTGGAAAAAAACATGTAACAAAAAATAAGAGTTAAGAATAATTCCCATTCCTTTAAACTTTGAATAGTGGGTCATTGTAAAATCTGACCCGTGACGACGTGACACGAGTGAGAAGTGTCAACCCAGATGTCTGCTGGAAGCTCGCTAGACCAGTGTACCAGCATAACCAGTGAACTGTGCCGACCTGTAGGCTGTGGTGTAGCAGTCATACATCTAGGTGAACAATCCCATGTGTGTTTGTTTACCACTCGCTCATTGCTGTTTGCGTAAACCACTTTGCCATTTGTGTGTTTACCACATTGGGTGTGTCACTGTTGTTTGTGTGTGTGTCACTGTTGTTTGTGTGTGTGTCACTGTTGTTTGTGTGTGTGTCACTGTTGTTGTGTGTGTGTCACTGTTGTGTGTGTGTGTGTGTCACTGTTGTGTGTGTGTCGACTGTGTCACTGTCGTGTGTGTTGTGTCACTGTCGTGTGTGTGTGTGGTGTCACTGTCGTGTGTGTTGTTGTATGTTGCGTCATTTGTCGTGTGTGCCACTGCCACTGTCGTGTGTGTCACTGCCAATGTGGTGTGTGTGTCACTGCCAATGTGGTGTGTGTGTCACTGCCAATGTGGTGTGTGTGTCACTGTTGTGTGTGTGTGTGTGTGTCACTGTCGTGTGTGTTACTTTGTCATTGGTTAGCACAATTTTGTCCAAGCAATCGTAATACAATTTCATATAACAAGTAATGGCCCAGTCACAGGACAGACATTAAAACATATTTGAATGGCTACTCACATCCACCCGGTGGTAGAATGGGAGCCTTTAAAGGCCACTTCACAGGATTACACTCTTAATCCTCTAAATATATATGTAACAGAAAAATTCTCATCCCTTTAAACTTTGAAAAAATGCCGTTTTGTTTAACTTTTACAACGTGAATGTGAACTTAAAACGAGTCGTGATATTATTCAATTTTTGGGACCTTTAAAGGGGTGCTATTATGTCACCAGGTGTGAGTGTGATGAGCCATTACAATCTGTTTGAAAACCTTGCTTTTCCTGTGTTTAAGTGATGTCACAAGTTGACGTATATACGTCCACTTTTGATGTCAGTTAAACATAGGGAAAGGCCGATTTTCAAACGGCTTGTAATGGCTGTTCCCCTTAACAACCGGAAGTAAACTTCTCTCTACTCATTAACTTAATACCCTAACCATAGGCGTCGATTACGCTGGGGACACTTCCCCACCAGATTTTGTCAAGATTTATTTTGTACCCAACACTTGGAAAAAAAAAATCGATTTGAATTATTATGGATTATTACACAGGTCTTCTCAATGTTGTGGAATGCTCCGTTCACTTGCATGGGTCTTCATAACTTCCGGCGGTAAATTATATTTGATTATTTACTGTTTCTAAGTAGAATTGACCACTGTCAAGGAAAACAAAAGACTTTTTGCCTATAATGACGTCTTTGGTATCACTCCTCAAGTAGTACGGTAACTTTTCAACTCCAGCGTCTTTGGTTTGAGAACAGCCAGCTCATGTGATACTGTGTTCAGCTGTGCAACAAATATTTTTTTCTTTTTCAATCTTGACGATATTGTAGTGCTGTGGGTAGCCACACGTTTGAAACTTCTGAACTAAAACACAGTCAATTTCCTTTCCTAGCTCTTCTTGTTTATGTTATTAGCTTAGCCATATCATGTCACGTTATAACATTGGATACATGGAGCAGAACATAGTGGGTCATTTGTCCAATGCTTTTTGGAAATGTTTTCTTCATAAAACGTGCCAGACAGATTTTGCATATATTTTATTCCTTAGTAATTAGCTACATGGGTATGCCACCTTTCAGAACCTTTCATTACCGGCACTTAAAGGGAGACAAAAAAGTGAATCCTCATTGCACCTCTGAAAATGCACTTCCGAATGTGTCCCCAGCACATTTCAAACCAACGCCCATGACCCTAACCCTGTTACATGAACGCACCAGGTTCAAAATATGTATGAATGCCACCTGGGTTTGTCTTACAATTTTGATGCTGCTGCTCTGGAAAGACCTTAGCTACATGCCTTCCCCAAGTTAATTTAACTGGGGGTTTAGCCTGCGTGTTGCGATTTAATTATAAACTATAATTATGTGATTTTGTAGCAGCTGCTCACCAAGCGGTGTCAGGGGATACCTGCCGGTCATGAGCCAACAAACTCGGCTGGACCTGTGAGGAGATGGTCAACCACTACGGTAAGCCAGGCTGGGGTAAGCCAGGCTGGGGTAAGCCAGGCTGGGGTAAGCCAGGCTGGGGTAAGCCAGGCTGGGGTAAGCCAGGCTGGGGTAAGCCAGGCTGCGGTAAGCCAGGCTGCGGTAAGCCAGGCTGCTGTAAAGCAGGCTGTGGCCCTACTGAGGAAAACTAAGATGGAGGTTAATGCTCAGAGGGATTGTTAACTTTTGTTGTCCCTGCGTGTCTGATGAGCATTCCCACTATCGTTTAAACAGGGTGATGGCTTTACTTTGGAGGAATTAACCCCTGGCTTCGGTTGAGACTAAGATGATCTGCTTTAACTGTATCACTGTGCTCTAACCCTTTTTGTTAATAACGTCCTTATCAAACCGCAAACCTTTTTCGAGTCATTTGTTTGTTCGGTATGCCTCATTGATACTACTGATTGTCATTTAGGGTGTTTAGCATACACATCTAAAGCAGCTTAAAATCATTAGATTTTTCAGAATAAACGACAATTAGTGCTGTCAATGGAGCTAAATATCAACCAAAATGTTTGTTTATTTGAGTGTGTAGCTTTGATACCCTCGCCCTGCCTCAGTAGTTTGGAAAACCTAGAAGTGAACTAGGGTATTCATGTCCCAGCCTAAGTGGTTGAATAACTGATAACTGTCTGAAGCTCTCTGGCCACATTAAACAAGATGCCTCACCACCTTCCTCGTTATTGAAATGTTAAATCTTTCACAGAGATATTGTTTCCTTCTGTTTAAACGTTCTTCCATTATTTAAAAATAAATTCTAGTTTAGTTCTACCTGATTGAGCCTAAATGCAGATCCTTAATTGCCATAATGGGAAACTGAACCCACTGGGCAAATTAGTGTCCCCAATTCGCCAGTTTTGCAAATTATTGGAGTGTATAATTGGGTGATGTCAAGCAGGGTGACCTACCTGTAGTGCAGCTGGTTGTTAACTCTTGCGGTTTACTTTGTTTTGTCATTAGGTGGGGTGTTGGTGAAATTGACGATGAGGAACGACCACAAGAGGAGGAATCCAGCACCACGGAGAGCAGCCATGGAAACTAGGTACAATCAAGGCCCCTGTTTCACCACCAGGTGGCGGTGTGATTAGAAATGACCCAGATGAATGCTAAATAGACCAGTCTACCCAGTGGACTGTGCTAACTTGTAGGCTGTCCAGCCGCTGTGTGTGTGTGGGTGGGTGGGTGTGTGTGTGTGGTGTGACTTTGTCATGCGTGTCTGTGTGTGTGTGTGGGTGTGGGTGGTGTGTGGTGTGACTTTGTCATGCGTGTGTGTGTGTGGTGTGACTTTGTCATGCGTGTGTGTGTGTGGTGTGACTTTGTCATGCGTGTGTGTGTGTGTGGTGTGACTTTGTCATGCGTGTGTCACTTTGTACTAACAATCATATTACAATTTCATAATACAAATAAAGCCCCTTTCACAGGGCAGATCTTTAAAGGCCTCATAATGGCTACTCGCACTCACCTGCTGGTAGAAAAGGATCTGTTTAAAGGGCGCTTTGCAGAATCACACTTAATTAAAATGGTTCCTATACCTTTGAACTTTGAATAAATGTTTTTTGTTTCAATTGTCTGACTGTGAACTTAAAACAAGTTGTGTGATAATTACATTTTTAACCTTTTCACTTCATGCAGAGGATTTATCCTAGGCCACAGGTGCCGCTCATAACAGTCAGGCTGCTCTACATGTATGTGCCAGGGAACAGGTAGTAGACTTCTCTTAACTCCTTAAAGGGGTGATATTATACCACCAGGTTTGATCAGCCCTTACAAGCCGTTTATAATGGGAATTAAACTGAGTGGAATCATACTTGTGATGTCAAATCGAACTCGCGCGGAGCGCGCTCGTTTTGAAATCACACAAGAATCGGAAAAAAAAAACAACTTAAATCTCCCTTTGACCCTAAAATGCAGGCAAAGGCAGATTTTCAAACAGATTGTAATGGCTGATCACGCTCACACCAGGAAGTAGACTTCTCTCTACTCGTTAAGTCTACTACCCTAACCCTATTACGTGAACGCACCAGGTTAAAAACATGTACGAGCGCCACATGGGTTTGTATTACGATTCTGCTGCTGCTGTGGAAAGGCCTTAGCTACATGCCTTCCCCACGTTAATTTAACTGGGGGTTTAGCCTGCATGTTGCGCTTTAATTATAAGCGCCCTAGTTATGTGATTGTAGCAGCTGCTCGCAGAGTGGTGTCGGAACACCTGCCGGTCATGAGCCAACAAAACCCGGCCGGACTCACAAGGAGATAGTCAACAGCCAGGCTACGGTAAGCAGCCTGTGGACCTAATGAGGCAAAGACTAAGTTGGAGGTCAATGCTCGGAGGGATTGTTAACGTTTTGGTGTCACTGCGTGTCTGATCAGTGTTCTGCCTGGCTGATGGCTTCGTTTTGGAGGATTAACCCCTGGCTTTGGGTGAGGCTAGGATGATATGCTTTAACTGTATCACTTTGCTCCCTTTTTGTTAAAGTCCTTCAAACCGCAAACCTGTCTGTAGTCGTTTGTTAATCACAGGTGTGCCTCACTGATTCTGATTTTCATTTAGGGTCTTTAGCAGACGTATCTGAAGCAACTTAAAATGTTTTTTTTTTTTTCAGAATAAACGACAATTAGTGCTGTCAATGTAGCTAAATATCAACAAAAGTTTGTTTTATTTTTAGTGTTTAGCTCTTAGTGTGTAGATCCCCCTTGCCCTACCTCAGTAGTTTGGAAAGAAGGTTGTATCTAGTAGTGAACTACTGTGTTCATGTCCCAGCCTGAGTAGTTCCCTGAATGTCTGAAGCTCACAGGCCATATCAACAACAAGCCTCATGCCCTCCCCACGTTCCTCATTATTTAAACGTTCAAGATCCTCCCCACGTTCCTCATTATTTAAACGTTAAATCTTTTACTCTAAGAATGAACGGCTTGGATGAACGGCTTTGAAAACCAGTGCGTCCTTTTTCTCTGCAGGGAGCTTTGTCGTAAATGCAGACTGGGGCCTGACGAAAACCTGGCATTGTGGACTGCTTGAGTTCAGAGGACATGGATCTAGACAGGCTGCCCTTCAAATGCACGGAACAATTAAGCTATTGACGAGAACGGCACTCTGAGGTGAAGTTGATTAGCAGCTGCTGCTCGCATCAGGGTCTGTTGGTCTTATTGTAAGTGGGACATAAGTGGGCCTAAATCCGAGCGTGTAATGAGATGTGTTGCATTAATTGGATGTCTTGCATCTCGTTAGTGGCTGTTCTGCTTGGAGAAAAAAATATATGCACCGTTGATGAGAGAGCGGCTAATTTAAGCAGACTGTGCAAGTAGCTGAAAGTTCTGTCTATTGTTCAACCTTTTCAGTGAACTGGTTATTTGACGACGGTATTGATTCCTTTTGACCTAATGTACGTCTGAAGCATTATAGGTGCAAAGAGGACTCGACAGAATGGACCTTTCAGTGGTGTCAGGAATCTTATTTGTTAGCAGCAATGGCTAACTTTTTCTGTTGAAGCTGTGTGTCATGCTATGTATTAGCTTTTTTGGCTAATCTGTGCTGTTGATGCTATGCGTTATCCTTCATGGCTATCCTGTACCGTTTCGGCTGGCCTCCTGCCATGTTGGTTAGCGTCTGTGCGGTCTACCTTGAGGTAGTTAGATTTTCAAACTACTTTTAATGGTTTATCACTCACAACTGGTGGCATAACATCACTGATTCAATATACCTTGGCTTGGGTATGACAATAAATTAGTGAAGTCTACCTGCTCCCTGGTACATGAAGAATCAGATGAATGGCACCGGTTTTGCCTGCCATAATGTTGCTTTTAAAAGGGTCTGCCCAAGTATTGACATGAGGCAGAATTAATCTAAACCCCATCCACATACAACTATGGAGGCTCGACAGACAGCTTTATAACACATGAAATCACAATGCAAAGAAAATTTATGTTTCAATATTTATTTATTGTTTATTGTTTTATTGTATATATTTTTTTAATTCTGTATTAGGGGGAGGTTTTTGTGTAAAGTCATCAGTTGATCCCTCATGGATGGATTTTGCCCTTCACCCGCCACTGTGGGAGTTGGCTGGTCCAATTTGTACGTCTGACAGCGGAGTCGGCCCTGTGAAAATCATTCCAGAAAATTTCCCGTTTGAGTCTGTTGAATCAGTTTGGCTTATTAAAAAAGGCCACAGTGGACCGTGTTGACAATGAGAACATATTCAGACCTTCAAACCTAAACTGGGCTGTCAATGCTAACGTGCCATGCTAGCTGTTGGCGTACATGGCTAACCTATGTGGTTGGGGCTAGTGTCATGTTGGTGTCTATGGCTGTCCTGTGCTGTTCATGCTATTGTCTCATGCTATGTGTTAGCTTCCATGGCTAATCTGTGCTGTTGAGGCTACTGGGTCGTGCTATGTGTCAGCTTTCATGGCTAAACTCTACGATTGAGGCTACTGTGTCATGCTATGTGTTAGCGGACCTGGTGGGAGCGTGTCTATGTTCCCCGGGTCCTATGTTCCCCTCTTTGTATGAGACTGGGGAACATAGGACCCTTTTTTAAAAAAAGGGTCCTATGCGAGAGCTCCCCGCGCTACGGCCATCCGGAGGCGCACAGAGCTTTTGGCCGTGATATTATTATACAATTATATTATATTATATACTGACAGCTCCGGGAGTCGCAAACGGCAACAATCACTTTCTCCTCCATGTTGCAGTTCACCCCGGACTGCGCTGCACTGAGTTGGCCGGTGGAACGCTGATTGTTACGTTACACATGTCACTCAGCGGCCACGCTGTTGAACGCTGATTGGCTGTCATCACGCGAATGTCGCGTCAAAGTTTAAATATTTTTGAAAGATTGATAGATTGCGGGGAACCCTTTATATATGACCCTTTTCTCAGAAAAGGGTCCTATATTCCTCGCAACAGTGGGGAGCATAGGACCCTTTTTCAGAAAATGGGTCCTATGCTCCCCGGTATGTATTGCTACAGGGGAACATAGGACCCTTTTTGGGGAAAACGGGGAACATAAGACCTATTTTTAAGAAAGGGTCCTATGTTCCCCGCTCGGGGAACATAGGACCCGGGGAACATAGGACCCGGGAACATAGGGATGACCCCGACCTGGTTAACCATTGCTGTTGAGGCTAGTGTGATGCTATGTGTTAGCCCTCATGGCTGACCTGTTGAGACTTTGTTAGCCTCTCAGGCTAGCCTGTGCTATTTAAGCTAATTTCAGTCTATACGTTCTCCTTCATGGCTGCACCGTGTCATGCTACGTGTTAGCATTCATGGCCAACCTGTGCTGTTGAGGCTAGAGTGGCATGCTATCATTTAAGTTTCAGTTAGGAGAGTGAGACTCTTTGACAATGTGTCCTGGTGGCGATTATAAAACTAAATGTGCTGTTTCACAGTGGGCTGTCCCCTCACCTTCACACGCCGACGGCTTAGCCCACCACTCAGCCTTCCTGTCTCGTTAGAACAACAGGGAGAGGGTTGACGCATGGGTGAAAAATTATTATTGGACATGGATGGAATGCACGTGCATCAATAACCGACATCAATCTCTGGGAAACTAATTGTGTTCATTTAAAATCCAATTATCCCTGTTATCGGCGGTATTTGATGCATGTGATGTAATGGTGCATGAAATAGCTCAACATTTCTGAAGCCTCCAATAACTATAATCGAGTTGAACTGAAGGTACAGTGACGCCGGGTGACCGCTAGGTGGCGGTAGTGCACCGTAGCTGCAGTGGACAAACATGACGTGAGAGATCAAATGTATTCGCGTCCTTAAAGCATTTAAAATATTGTGCTGGACTA
Organism: Melanogrammus aeglefinus; assembly: GCA_900291075.1. Taxonomy (NCBI): domain Eukaryota; kingdom Metazoa; phylum Chordata; class Actinopteri; order Gadiformes; family Gadidae; genus Melanogrammus; species Melanogrammus aeglefinus. The sequence goes on along the minus strand of OLKM01000935.1, from coordinate 110,581 downwards.
TGTTTTAACCTTGGCTGCCACCTTACCTGGTTTTTTTTCCAAGTTATCTCCTCGAATTGTGTTCACATTTCACTATTTGATACAAAAAGTGAATTAGCTACTCAATTCAAATTAATTCGGATGTGGGTGAACCAAATTACTGGTGTTGCGCAAGGACTAAGGATTTTTGTGTTCGTCATATATTATTTTCCAAATTGGAATATCGTTCTTCAAACTTGGAGGTTCAAACAAGGGTGCGAGTATTAATTAGTGAACACTCCCTACCGTTAGTCAACCTAGGCGGTGGGTTTGACAAGCGACATATGCAGACGTTGTTCAAGTAGACATTGTACTCCAGCGCAAGTCATGATCTAAGATTAGGGCCTAACATGCATGCGTTGAAGAATGCCAAGTACCAGCCGACAGCTTACGACATAAGATGTGTTCTCCGGTCCATGCAAAAACTATTCAAAATAAGGGGTTGAAGGAATTGGTTCCAGCATTCGTGTCGAAATCTCAATTCATTCATAAACATCGTTACAGACATTGTGTTGGCCTGATTCCAATAGCTGCCTGGGTAATAAATATCAAAAACCACACAGTGACACATATAGAGACAAGTTAAAACGTGTGTGTGTGTGTTTGTGTGTGTGTGTGTGTGTGTTTGTGTGTGTGTGTGTGTGTGTGTGTGTGTGTGTGTGTGTGTGTGTGTGTGTGTGTGTGTGTGTGTAAATATGTGCACACAAACACTTGCATGTGATGTTTTTACTGTTAACAGATTGAAAGCCTGACAATAGCAAGCCCTTTGTGCTTTATGGTTCGAGTAAGGGGGATGGATTAGTGTAACTCGAGGAGAGCCTACAAGGTAAACACACTGACTGACAGTTCAGTGATCGTAAACTGTCGGCAAGGCGCACGTCTAAACACGCTGGAGGTCAGGAGGAAGTCGCGTCTGCTAATACTCACCGTGTGTGTGCCTACGCGTAAGAGTTAAAGTTACTGTGTGTGTGTGCGTGTGTTGTGTGGTGTGAGTGAGTGTGTGCGAGTGTTTGTGCACGCGTGAGTGTGTAAACCCCTAAATACATGCACCCAAACATTAAAACCTGGAATGTGTGTGTACCTTATCCCTGGAACTACTTGGTCATTCGCGCGCACAATTGTGCACAGAAAATCGTAACACAATTGCATCATACAAGTAAACGTTGAATACACGACTGGAATAGACTGTAAATATCGGATGCTAATAAACATTGATAGCAGAAGATTGTGATTGTAATGGGAGAGAAGGGGATGGGATGTGTTAAATATGGAAAGCCTGTGCTGTTTGTCTGCTTGATTTAATTGAAAGCGCTGCCCCCTGCAGGCGTCTGGTGGCACTGCGTGTTGGCTCGTCCTTCACTGCAGAGGAACACAAGGTCCATTTATTAGTTTATTTTTATCACTTGCGGCGTCGCCAATGTTTAGCAACCGTAGGGTGAATTGGAAATCATACTTATTGCTGATTTCATAGGCCTCGTAGACATGAATGATGTCCAGTGAATGCCACCGCCCGGGCAAGGGTGTGTGTGTGTGTGTGTCTGTGTCCATACAACTGTTTGTGTGTCCATACAGTGGGTCTCCATACAACTCTGTGTGTGTGTTACCATGCAACTGTTTGTGTGTCCATACAACTGTTTGTGTGCGTGATTCAATCTGGTCTTTTTATGTCGGTGCCAAGATCAATAAAATAAAAGCCTATCATCAAAACCAGAGTAAATCTTCTCTCCCTCCTCCCTGCTCTCTCTCTCTCTCTCTCTCTCTCTCTCTCTCTCTCTCCTCTCTCTCTCTCTCTCTCTCTCTCTCTCTCTCTCTCTCTCTCTCTCTCTCTCTCTCTCTCTCTCTCTCTCTCTCTCTCTCGTGCTGCAGGTGTGGTTAATGTACTCCCCTTGCGTAAAACCACCTCACTAAATGATGAAAGCGTAAAAGTTATTCTGAGTAAGGGGCCTGTTGATGGCCTGTACCGCCTGATGGCTAAAGCGCTGTCCGTCATCGGGGGGGGGGGGGGGGGGAGAGAAGGAGGCGAGAGGGAGAGAGAAGAGGGCGAGAGGGAGAGGGCGAGAGAGGGGAGGGCTAGCTAGGATGGCAGCCAACGGCAGACGGTTTGAGGATTCGTGCCTTGACCAATCGGGAGACAGGACACCTGTCCTCTCCGTCTTTGAAGTGATTTACTTTCTTTTGTTGCACGTTTATCTCTTTGCGTTTCTTTCCTCCAATGGGGGGTGAGCGGTGTGGCCTGTGAGGATGAAGCTCAAGAAATATACAAAAATATGACCCTCTTTGTATTAATGTCAAAAGTATATTGTGTATAACTATACTATAAGCATGCATGTGTGCCCATGTGTGTGTGTGTGTCTATAACTGCTATATTCTACAAATATAATCCCGTGCATCCCGTTTCTCTTTGTTTGCTTAAATCTTTCTGTGGACGCTCCCAGAACCCAGAAGAAGAAGGGTGATGGCCCCCCAAAAAAAGCATTCCAATTTATATTTCTTCAAATATTTGGCTAACATGGCAGGAGTGGGATTTAGAGCTTTCTTTAAGAACAGATTCTGGAATGTAGGAATTCATTTATATTTAAAGCTGGAAATGTGAGAATCCAGGCCGGTCTATTCCCCCAGCAAATGTAAGGATTGTGCACGCATACGTTTGCGCGTGTGTGTGTGTGTGTGTGTGTGTGTGTGTGTGTGTGTGTGTGTGTGTGTGTGTGTGTGTGTGTGTGTGTGTGTGTGTGTGTGTGTGTGTGTGTGTGTGTGTGTGTGTGTGTGTGTGTTCGAATGGGTGTCCGTATGTGTGCATGTATTTGCGTGCATGTATTTGCGTGCATGTGTGTACACGTGTGTGTACACGTGTGTGTGCGCATGCTGTGCATATTGATGTGTTTGTGTGCGCTGGGGTGGGAGGTTGGGGGTGGGAGGGGTTCCAAGACATCTGGACATCCCAGATTAGCACTCAGACTCCTGAGTTTGTCGAAACCAATTTTATTTTTTATTTTTTCCTAATCGCTCCATTTTTCATTTATTTTATTATTTCCCGCCGTTGACATAAATGAAACTCTGGGGTTGAAATATGCTGAAGCCACTCTTTACGATCTCCCAACAACCTACCTCTACCTCACGCACTTATCGTGTCCGGCCAACACCTCCTCGTACACAGTTTTGCCTCTCGCAGTTTCAAATTAAAAGCGTGAAACCAAATCGTGTTTACCACAGAAAAAAAAAAAAAAAAAAACGAATGTCTGCGCTTTGCTCGTTCATTGTTTACACAGCCGTGTGTGTGTGTGTGTGTGTGTGTGTCAAGTTTGTGTTTACGCGTTTGTGAGTGCGGTGTGCCGCTCTTGATGTGTGTGTGTGTGTCTGAGCTCATTGTCCATTCAAAGTACATGTTCTACACAACTGCCTTCCCATGATGCAACATTCATTTATTCTCCTCCGACAATATGCTCTTCACATCTTTCTCCCATTGTGCTCTTTTTATAGCTTTCTTATGCTCTCCATTTGGTGATTCAAAGAGGAGTCAACGGCCTGACTCGTATTCTTTTAAAAAGTCTTACTCATTGTTTTTTCTGGTTAAATGGGCGGATGGTCGACGTCCAGTGATGTACCACCTCTCTAATTTACACTTTAATTGTAAAATAGTTCCACTCAGCCATACTTATGTACATGTCCCTGCCTCTCCTTATGGTTGATGTAAAAATTGGGCAGATAGGTCTTGAATAGATAGATGTCTCAATGTGTGTGCACAACATTTTCTGTCCCAAAGGGATTGTTGAAGAATAAAAAGTTTTGCACTCATTGATTACCCAGTAAACACAGACATGATTGTCTGCATTTGAAACGCACTGAGACATGCACGCACGCACACACATGCACTGAGACAGACACACACACAAACTTAACACACATAAAACACAGACAAGCATACACCTCTCTTTCTATAAAGTGCCATATGCTTACGGCCTTTTACATTTGTTTATTCTCATCACCTGTCCTTGTCTTGTTCCAAATGTTTTTCTTGTTATCTCTGTCTTGTTTTTTACAATTTTTGACTTAAATTGCTTTTTTGTTTTTTGTATGCGTAATGCACCTTCAGTTGGCACTCCCAATTTCGTTCCATTGGTGACTGTACATTACAATAATGTATCTTAAACATCCTGTCTTACTGACGCTAGTAAACACTAGCATTGCGGTGATACTTTCTTGTGTGTGTGTGTGCGTACTTCTGCAGAATTCTGCAAGTTCCCACAAAACACACCGGGGACTGGAGTGCAACGGGAACAATGCACACACACACACACACACATTTTTCTCCGGGTTGACCTTGTGGACGAACGCGGCCGAGAGAAACCGACAAAATGGGGTAGCTGTCACCAGACGGCTGGCCTTTCTCAAGAGTCAATTTGTCCGATAATTGTTTTGCTGCAATACGCAATGGTCGCACGTACACTAGTAAATAGGCTGTAAGTACCTGCTGAGGACCAAGCCTGGGTCGGTCCTCTGTCAGATGTTTGGACGGCCTGTGACTGGTTTTCCAATCTACGATTATAGGCTACAGTGTCTGGAGAGTCTTATTTGCACGAAATATGTTCTGTTGTAATGTGTGTGTGTGCGTTTCTGCAATTTGTGTGTGTGTGTTTGTGTTTCTGCAATTCACTTGTCTTTGTAATATCTATTTTTTTATTAAAAAAAAAAAGATAACATTACTTATTAGCTCCAAATTGCATGCACAGGTCTTAACACTAATATAGACAAATAGAATTAATTATTGCAGTACATTGAACTTAACCACCTAAGTATGTGCATTATTAATCAATGGTGCATTTTGTGTGTGTCAAAGGATGTGTGTCTGTATTTGTGACTCTCTCAGTATGTGTGTGTGCCTGCGTGTGTGTTTGTGAGTGTGTGTTTCTCAGTATGCGTGTGTTTTGTAAGTGTGATGCCTCTGTGTGTGTGTTTGTGTTTTGTCTATGTGTGTGTATCAATTGTGGTGGGATTAGGGCTGCTCACTCCCCCTTCCTGGCGCGGTGATGAACTCGTTTTCCCCTAATCTGGGGGATTAATTGGAATCAAGCACTCAGTGGCGCTTTAAGGGCCGATCTGAGGGGATAACACTTCAGCGCTACTTAACTTAGTCTCAGGGGAACCTCAACAAAATAGAGACATCCTCCACTTAACTTATCTGAGGGCCTTAAAAGCTTCACTGTGTGTGTTTGTGTGTGTGTTGTGTGTGTGTGTGTGTGTGTGTGTGTGTGTGTGTGTGTGTGCCTGAGTTTGTGTCGTGTGTGTGTGTGTGTTTCTGAGTGTGTGTGTGTGGCTCTGCATGTGTCTGTCCGACTTAGCCTTAAAAGGCGAGGTGTGCGTGCAGTTGTGTGCACACACAGCTGCACACACGTGTGCGTTTGTCAATATCTCGTTGGCCGCACTGGACCGAGTAATCGTCTTTTTTTTAAATTATTTTTTTATTTCTTCCCCGGCCTTTTGAAATCAAAGCGCTGGGACGCAGTGCGCAACGCCTCAGCAGATGTGGAGCGCTGTGTGTCAGGAGATAAATAAAGAACCGGAGAATAAAGCGTCAGGCAGCACATCTGGACTCATTACCTCAGCAGGAGCCTTGCGCGAGCGGATCAGCAGATAATCACGCCACTGGAAGTCTCGTTGAAACTAGAGTTGAGTTTAGAGTGTGCGGATCTCCAGTCTGCGACTACCCACAAAGCACCTTGGCCAAGCGGAGTGGGCAATTAGACAAGGTGAAGATGTTGGGTCTGGGAGTGTGTGCGTGTGCGTGCGTGTGTGTTAGACAAGGTGAAGCTGTTGGGTCTGGGATGGCTGTTTGTGTGTGTGTGTGTGTGTGTTGTCTACGTGTGTGTGTTTCAGTCAGAAGTTGTGTGTGTGTGTCACAGTATTTGTGTGTGTCTGTGTCTCAGCATGTGTGTGAGTGTGTGTGTGTTAGACAAGGTGAAGCTGTTGGGTCTGGGATGGCTGTTTGTGTGTGTGTGTGTGTGTGTGTGTGTGTGTGTTGTCTACGTGTGTGTGTGTTTCAGTCAGAAGTTGTGTGTGTGTGTGTCACAGTATTTGTGTGTGTCTGTGTCTCAGCATGTGCGAGTGTGTGTGTGTGTGTGTGTTAGACAAGGTGAAGCTGTTGGGTCTGGGATGGCTGTTTGTGTGTGTGTGTGTGTGTGTGTGTGTGTGTGTGTGGTGTGTTGTCTACGTGTGTGTGTGTGTGTGTTGTCTACGTGTGTGTGTGTTTCAGTCAGAAGTTGTGTGTGTGTGTCACAGTATTTGTGTGTGTGTGTTGGGGTGGGGGGGGGGGGCTTAGTTGGAAAGCGAGCGGCCTTTAGCCGGGCCGTTTTGTTTCGTGTGTGCGTTCCGCTCCGACGAGCTTTATTTGTGTGGGCGAGCACGGGCACTGCTCTCTGCTTCAGCCCCTGTTGTCGTTATTGTTGTTTTCAGAGTCAGACCAGCGTGTCGCTCCAGTAACACGACGGTCGCCTCCCATCGATCTCCCGGGGCTTGTAATCGAAAACCGGTTAATTATTGCAATTACAAATATTTTTCCCTACCGCGTGTAGTATTGATTTAATTCATCAGGTAGGACCTTAAGATACTAAAGTAGTGCTCTTACGGGAACAGATGGATACAAGGTTTTCAGATGCAATGAGTTGCAACATAACTGCTGAGGAGCATTCAAAACATCTAGAAAGATCCAGTGTTTTCGGTACTCGCGTGTAGTATTGATTTAATTCATCAGGTAGGACCTTAAGATACTAAAGTAGTGCTCTTACGGGAACATATGGATACAAGGTTTTCAGATGCAATGAGTTGCAACATACTGGGGAACATTCAAAACATCTAGAAAGATCCAGTGTTACCGGTACCTCGGTAATGGGATTCAAGTAAAATAATAGGAAAGGTAATAATGATAATAGTAAACGGGACTTACATAGCACTACTCTAGGACTCAAAGTCGCTTTACACTGAGGGCCGCTGGTAGTAAAACAGACATGCAGCACTGATACAGGGGTGGATGGGCTAAGAGAAGGCAGAGAATGGATTGGGCTTGAGGTGGGATTGGATGGGAGGGACTCTTAGGCCGCGTTCAGACTGCCAGCCAAAATCCGATTTTTAGCCCATCCAGATTGGAACCGGATGACTATTTTGAAGTCTGAACAATCCCAAGTCACATGAAATCCGATTTTTGCGAAACGGATCGAAACCACCTCTGGGAGGTGGTTTCAGATCACATTTGGACAGATGTGTCTCAGGCTGAACAGCTCCAAACACTCAGATCGGTTTTGACTGTCCATGACGTCCCTCTCCGCGACGCCAGACCTGACCCAATGCGCCAAACCACCCGCCTCAGTCCTTGGACAGAGGAAGAAACGAAATGCCTCATTAATCTGTGGGGAGATGGGTCCGTTCAAGCGCGAAGCTCGAGGGCATGTATCGGAATAAAGTCGATTTATGAAAGTCTTTCGCGTCTCTTTGATCCATCTTGTTTGTTAATTGTTTTCCCTCGTCGCTATTACTGCTTCACGTTACTTACATGACGTCACGCAATACACGCGCTGGATGACGCCTCCGCTCCGACGTCGTTGCTACAGCAACCTGTCAGATGGGTCAATAATGTGGCCCAGTCTGAACAGAGCCAAATGCGATTTGGACACTTGCTAAAACAGTGTGGACAGTCAGCCCTAAAAATCGGATATGAGAAGGAATCAGATTTGAATCCGATTTGCCTGCAGTCTGAACGCGGCCTTAAGTCTCTGTTTTGGGGGAGGGAGTTCCAGAGCCTGGAAGCCGCCCAGGGAAAGGCTCTAAGTCAATTGAGGGGAAAGTCCAACAAGAGTTCATATAAAAAAAAGATAACATTAAAATACAACAGACTTCGGGTTTAAACTTCTTGAAAGGCAAGCGCAGAGGAGCAAAAAAATGTTTTTCAGAACATGGTCGCCCCATCCACGGCCGGATGTGAACGCGCGCTGGTGTGAAACCCGTGTTGTGACAGCGCCCTAGGGCAGGGCAGGAAGTCGTATCTTTAGAACATATTCTGAATTAATAAAAAAACGAGATTGGCGACAAACGACCCCCGAAAGCCGATGTGGTCGTTGTCGCCGTGCCGACGCTCACGGTGATCGGACTGTGACTTGTTCTACGGCGCTCCTAATATTCACCGCGCTGAGCTGGGAGCACTCTGGCGTAGAACCATCTAACTCTGGGAAATCATGGTGGGGTGTGTGTGTGGTGTGTGTGTGTGTGTGTGTGTGTGTGTGTGATGCTGGGGGCGGATATCGTGTACATGTGTGCGTTTTCTATGTGTTTGCGATACTGGGGGGCTGATACTGTGGTGTGTGTTTCGCCCCGTGAGTGTGCGTGTTTCTGTCTCTCTGTGTGTCTTTCCCTATTGTTGCATATCTTTTGTGTTAGAATCTTTATTTGTTTTCTTTGGGTCTACGCATGCGTTACTTTTGTGTAGTGTAGACGCATTTGTGCATTGCCGCTCGCTTGCGGCAGACAGCCAGCATTTGCATTTGTCATTAAAATAATATGTTCTTTTTAGCTCATTCATGCGCACAGTATGCGTTTTTGTACACTGTAGGTTTATTTAGCCAACACATTCAGGACGCTCCAAAATCAGTTTGTTGAACCACGACTCAGGAACCGGTTCCACCCGGTTGTTCAACCGTACCCCAAATCCTGGACGGCTGGAGCTCAGCCAATCAAACGGAGTGTATTATTAGGAGCCCCGGACTTCGAAGACGAGGCAGCAGGCAGATGAAGAAAAAAAAGAAAAACGGAAACCGAAAATAAAAAGGACCAAAAGAAGATCACATAAAAGGCGCCTCGCTCGAGTTTAAAGGGAATGTTATTAAAAAAATAAATGCGTCACAGGAAGGTATTTTTAAACGCTCGCTTCTTCACAGAGGAATCTCTGGGGGGGACGGGGGACGCGGGGGGGGGGAGGGAGGAGGGGAGAGTCGAGACGTGACAAGCGATGTCTATTTTTAGCGACGGGGAGTCGCTCGGAACATGGGCCGGCTAATTCCTGCCTCCGCATGCCAGCACAGCAAGGTGGGTGGGAGAGAGGGAGGGAGGGAGAGAGAGACGGAGAGAGAGAGAGATTCTCATCGCCGATTGTATGTAATTTATGGAACGGCTGCCAGATAATGCTGTGTTTGAAGCCATTGTTTACCTACGAGCGTCGAAAGAGCATGGAAGAAAGAAAAAACGAAACTCGCACACACAGCACAGGACCAATTGGCAGGATAATCAGTTTTCTGTCGACCTGCGATCCTTCTCCCTCTCTTCCCCCTTCCTCTCATCATCCCCCTCCTTCTCCCTCTCCTCCTCACCCTCATCCTCCTCCTCCCTCATCTCCTCTTTCTCCTCCCCCTCCTCCTCCCTCTCCTCCTCCCCCTCCCTGCTCTCCCTTTCCTTCTCCCTCTCATGCTCCTTCCTCTCCTTCTCCCTCTCCTCTACCACCCGTATCAGTCTATGTACACGGAGAATGACACTTTTTCTGACCGACTGGACAAAAAGATGAGGGAGAAAAAAAACGCACGATTTTCGACGTCTGGTTTTCAAATCCTCAGCTCCTTACGTCCCCAAAGATGTTGCTTCAGGGTCCTTCTGTGTGTGTGTGTTGTGTGTGTGTGTGTGTGTGTGTGCGCGCGTTGCGCCCTGTGTGCGTCCCCAGGAATAATCCCCCCCGCCCGGTCACACACGATGTCTTCTCCCCTCCACCCTCGGTGGTCGCCTCTCTCTCCTTTCATCGTTTCCTTGCTTCCTCTATTTTTTTTGTATCGCTTTTAATCCTCTTTCGCTCACTCTTCCGTAAGCTCCTTGCCTCCTTTTGCACCTCCTCCACCCTTCTCCCCTCTCCCTTCTGTCCCTCCACCCGAGAGAATCATGACTCTATGATCCTCTCATCGCTGCCCCCGCTGGCGTCGGTCCTCCCTCGTCTTCCTACTTCCTCTCCTCAATACCTCCCTCCCTTAGTCGCTGCCTCACCCGTTCCTGCCTCTATGCCTCCCTCCATCATCTCATCCATTCTCCCCCCCCCCCCCCCCCACCTTCACTCCTCCCTCCATCTTCTTTTCAAACCGTTTCTCCGGCCTTCATCCATTCATCTTCCCCCCCTCTCACCCTCTCCTCCTTGCCTTTCAAATAATCCCACCCCCCCGAACAAGTCAGCGTACTTCAAAACAAGTTTATTTTATTTTTTTCGGCCGAAAAACTTTGCATGCCGTCAAACTGTTTTTTTTTACACGTCGACGCAGTCTCTGATTGGTCGCCCCAACGTTCCATTAGTCGGCCCCGGTGGCGTCTCCGTGGAGATGAAGAATCACATCATCATAAATCCCGCACGCCATCCCCCCCCCTTTTCCGGTGCTCCTGCCCACGCAATGTTCCCGTCGGACGTCACCTGCAGAGTTCTTCAGGCGAGACGGAATTCGGAAAAATATACGCTTTCAGAGGGTGATTTGTTTTCCTCGGATCTTCGGCCATTGCCATCTCGGCTTTAATCGCTCCGCCCTTAACGTGACACGTGACCTCTCTCTGGCGACCTTGGCTTTGCACTGTCATCTACTCTCTCTCTCTCTCTCTCTCTCTCTCTCTCTCTCTCTCTCTCTCTCTCTCTCTCTCTCTCTCTCTCTCTCTCTCTCTCTCTCTCTCTCTCTCTCTCTCTCTCTCTCTCTCTCTCTCTCTCTCTCTCTCTCTCTCTCTCTTGACCTTCCTGAATCACTTCTATTCCTTCTATCGGCCTGTCTGCTCGTCAGTCTCTCCCTCCATCCCATAATGACCCGTCCATCAGTCCTCCTCTTGCTCCCTCCCTCCTTCCTCACGGTCGTCTCCCTTTTCTTTAGTCTGAGGAATTTCCATTTTCCTCATATCTTTGTCTGTGACCTTTCAGCAGTGTACGAGTTAGAGATAAGGGAACGCACGCACGGACCCACGGACGACCACACTCACCTGCACACACCAGGATGAAGACACACACGACACGTGCACACACGGCGCAACACACACGCATACACACACGGCGCAACACACACACACACACAGGGCGTAACACACACACACACTCGCCACCACAAACGGCGCAACACACACACCCACACACATGCACACACACAAACGGCACAACACACACACCTACACAGACAAACATCCCTACACACACTCACTTGCCTACACACACTTTCCTACACACACACACACACACACACACACACACACACACACACACACACACACACACACACACACACACACACACACACACACACTCGCCTACACCCTCACACACCCCTACGCACACACGCCACCCAGCCCAGCCGTCCCTGGCAGTGTTTTATCACGGTCAGCACTAGGCTGGCTGGACGTTGAGGAATGAGGCTGCCTCGGCTCCTCTAACGGGGGGGGGGGGGGGGTTACCGCCTCTGGGGGCGCCTCTGGCCCCCCGGTCCACGGACCCCCGGCACACCCTGAAATACCCGACAGATGTAATCTATTTTAATGAGAGCAGGCACAAGGAAGAGGCGAAATCAGTCATTTAGACGGGGGGGGGGGGGGGGAGAGGAGAGAGAGGAGAGAGGGAGTAAGAGAGAGAGGGAATGGGTGTGTGAGTTGGGGAGAGTGTGTGTGTGTGTGTGTGTGTGAATTGGGGGGGTGAGAGAGATAGATTAGAGATTGTGTGGGGGGGGGTGTGTGGGTGTGTGTGTGAGAGAGAGTGTGAGAGTCTGAGTTTGGGACAGTTTGTGAGTTGGGGAGAGTGAGTGTGTGTGGGAGTTGGGGAAAGAGAGAGCGAGAAAGAGAGAGAGTGTGTGTGTGTGTGTGTGTGTCTCAGGAGTGAGAGCTCTGGACCGAATAGTTTTAATGCATTAATAAAGGACGAGCGAGCAACGATGTCGTGGTCCGGTCGTAACCTTGCCGACCAAAGACCGCCCAGAGAAAGTAAAACAAGAAAAATTGATTTGAAAAGTTATTATTTTATTCAATCGAGCGAGCTTTCATCTCTATAGTTTCCTTTGTCACCGTGGTTCCTCTTGGCCGGGGGGGGGGAGGTGGCGTTCTTCATCTATTATTGACGGTAACATTTCATTCGATTCATTTCCGAGGGACATCGCCTTCTTATGAGACAAACAGACGAGTGACGAGCCCAAGCGAGTGACAGACAGCTGTAGCTCACCATGACGCCGCCAACTGCTAACAGGCCCCCAGATGAGTCAACAAGAGCCACTATCCATATTTAATATCGCTCTCTCGCTCTCTCTGTCTCTCTGTCTCTGTCTCTCTCTCTTTATCTCTCTCCATCTGTCTCTCTCTCGCTCTCGCTCTCACTCTCTCCAACTGTTTGCCTCAAGGCAAGCAACAGCTCGCCATTTCATATTCTAGGTGATTTCCAGTGAGTTTATTAATTAGTAATAAACAAGACATGTTATGAGATTGGATGATGACAATGGGGGGGGGGGGGGGGGGCTTGAAATGTCTTTGAGTCAATCGTCTGAGAAATTCTGGCTTATTATGGGTCTTTAAGCTGTATGCAATATGTCACAGGCAGTACACTCAGGCTCCGCCCACAAGACGCTGGAGGTTTTTGAACACCCTTCAAATATGTAATAATTCAATTTCAGATTTTCAGTCACATTTTTCAAACGCAGTTTTGCGTCCGCACAATAACGTCTTCAGAACTATCTTCCGCACGGAATGACTAAAACGCGTGTGTGTGTGCCAGGGCATACAACATACAATAAGTGTGTACATTAAGTGCCAGGAGGTACATTATACAACAAGTGTGTACAATAAGTGCCAGGAGGTACATTATACAAGAAGTGTGTACATTAAGTGCCAGGAGGTACATTATCCAATAAGTGCGTACATTAGGTGCCAGGACGCACAATATACAATAAGTGCGTACATTAAGTGCCAGGACATACAACATAAAATAAGTGCGTATATTCAGTGCCAGGACGTACAACGTAGAATAAGTGCATACGAGAGGTGTGGGGGTCGGAGAGGGTATCTTTCGGCTGAGAGACAAACCCCTCTTTTCCCTCGAGTCCCTCCTACCTCTGTGTCCTTTCTGAGGATTTGTATCGCAGCAGGAGATTAATGAGCTCAAACGGTCATGATTAAGTGGTGAGCGGGACACAAAGTCTCGGGCAATGTCAAGGGCAGATAAACAAAGTGGGAATGCTTGCATTAAGTTGTATCTCATCCTGTTTTAGTAATCACAAGTGCTGTGTCGTAAGCAATGTCACATGAGAGGGGTTGTACTTGGTATGTTATCAGGATACGTGACCGCATGTGGCTAGAGTTTGTTAGGGGATGTTGGAAATGAGTACGATTTACATCTAGGACTTTTAGCTGAAGCTTTTATCAAAAGCAACTTTCAATGAGTATGTTTTTCAGAAGAAAGCAATAACAATATATTGCTGTTGGTACAGTAAGGATGTTCATAGAAAACAAGTGCCATCACTAACAATCACTCGGTTAACCCATTCCCCGTATACAATTAGACGCTACACGATGCTAAGTACTATTTTAGTGCCAGGACATACAACATGTAAGTGCACAAGAGGGGTGTTTGTGGATACGGGAGGAGGCTATGCAGAGTCTAGGTGAACTCTGAACACGTGAGACTTTTTAGGTTGTTCTGTAACATTATTAGATATTGAGCTGTGACAGGTTGCTGCATTACTCATTACATGTGTAAACAACTTACCTGGGATGCCCCTAGTGTTGCCTTGGTGTTTACATCTCTACAGATTAACATCTAATCAAAGGGGAAGGTTTTTTCCAAGCGTGGCAGGTCACATTTAATTCAGTAATTGTCCAGGTTGATAGAAGCGTACCACTTTTCCTTTGACTGATGTTAACCCGTGACCTAGCAGATTGCTGTTTTCCCAGAGTCCACACACACACACACACACACACAACACACACACACACACACACACACACACACACACACACACACACACACACACACACACACACACACACACACACACACACACACAATGAGACACACACATAATGAGACACACACATAATGAGACACACACATAATGAGACACACACATAATGAGACACACACATGCAAATTAATCCCAAGCATGCAATCAAACCGGTTTCAGGTTTTTCCCTGATGCCAGTTTTAATGAGAGACACGCACGCACACACAAACTGAGACACAAGCACACATACAGTACATACTGAGACATAATGAGACATACACATTCAGGCAGACATACACATAATGAGACACAGACATGCATACATACTGAGACACTCACTCAGACACACACACACATAAGGAGACACCACACTCAGACACACACACACACACACACACACACACACACACACACACACACACACACACACACACACACACACACACACACACACACACACACACACACACACAGAGCGATGTACATCTCTGAGTGGGAGAACATCAGTGGCTGGGGAAGGGGGAGGCTCACAGCGGGATGTATCATCAACTAGGCTCCATCCTTCATGTCTTCCGGTGCAAGCGACCGCTTATGTAATCCCCGACATCGAATGCATGATTTACAGTGTGGCGTCACTGCTCACTGTGTGCGTTATATCTGAGAAAGGGAGCCAGACGTCTCTATTGGACCTATTGGAAGGGGTTTGTGTGGCGCGGTATTGTTTTTGTTTAGGTGTTGGGGTCTCTGTGCGCTATGGATTATTGGTTGGTGTTCACTTCGCTGATTCAATATCGTCTTATAATTTGTATGTTGGAGCCTGAAAGGTCAGACAAACAGTGAGAACACAGACACACACACACACACACAGACACACAGACAGAAAGACACACACACACACACACACGAATGCACTCCCTCATAGGACACACACTTTCAGAAACACACGTGAATGTGTGTGCGCACACAATACACCTTCTGGTTGCAAAGACAAACACAAGGACTTGCTTGCATACAAGTATACACACGAACAAGCCAAACAGGCACCACACATGTATGCAAACAAATAACAGGAAACACATTTGAATGTACGCAAACAAAAAAGCAGGGAACGCAAACACACACAAAAGGGGAGTAGTGTTCTTATTACCACACGTATACAAAGGACACATCCAAATAAACTGACCGCACACACCTGGGCCCCGTTTCCCGAAAACATCCGTTAGCCTAAGTGGATCATAAAGTGCGTCGTTTGAGCATCATACAGTTTTTACACCGTTTCCCAAAAGCATTGTTGCCAACCATGAGCGTCAGTTTGGTTTGAAATGTGGTGGGGACAGAGATGCATTAGGAAGTACATTTTCAGAAAGTGCTGGGTAGAATGAGGGTGAACTCTTTTTTTCTCTCTTTAGTGCCGGTAATGAAAGGTTCTGAAAGACAGCATAGCCATGTAGCTAATTACTAACGAATAAAATGTATACAAAATCTGTCTGGCACGTTTTATGAAGAAAACGTTTCCAAAAAGCATCAGACATATGACCCCCTGTGTTCTGCTCCATGTATCCAATGTTGACAACGTGACATGATGTGGCCAAGCTAACAACATAAACAAGAGGAGCTAGGAAAGGAAATTAACTGCGTGTTTAAGTTCAGAAGGGCCAAACGTGTGGCTACACACAGCACTACAAAAGTCATCAAGATTGAAAAAGAAAAAAATATTTGTTGCCAGCTCACATCATGAGCTGGCGGTTCTCAATTCACAACACGCATTCCGTCAAAACTAGCCTACATCAGGCATTCTGACCAAAACACACTCCCCACAATTATTCCAGAATTCAAGCAAAGCAAGAATGACCAAAAGTCACTTTGTGTCAACAAGAGACTGACTCCACCGACGATCAATTGCAAGTTAAAACAGCCGACCACTTGAATACAAAAAACACAAAAGACCTCGCCACAGCACCAGCAAATCTTAAGCAATAAATATCGCGTCTTACCTTTATTTATGTGGCGGTGGTCTGCAGATGCATCCCGTGGTGTAGCCTACCACATCCATTTAGTTCAACAGGTTGTCGCTGTGATACTGTCCAAGGTACTAGCAACCTGCTCTGGTGCTTTTTACCAATGTATTCTGAATAAAATGATGTAATTGTCTGATGCCTCATCATCCCAGCCAAATCGAAAAAACGACTTCAAAAAGTGTGAATTTTTCCAATGTATTTGTTATCATTCGTAGCGTTGATCAGCAGAGAAATAGTTCGCCAAAGTCGTTGACGTCGCTTTGCAACCGTAAACGCTGGGGTTGACAAGTTACCGGACTGCAGAGTGATACAGATGACGTGAATCAGAGGCAAAAAAAACAACTCTTTTGAGCATTCCACTGTATTGAGGAGAAAAAAAAAAATTGACAGCTGAACATTAGAAAGGCCCATGCAGGTGAATGGAGCAGTCTACAGCATTGGGAAGAGCCGTGTAATAAGTAAGGGATAATGTGCAGAATGCCGGTCATTATCGGGAATATAAGCCCCGACAGGGCGAACAGGACCCCGACGCGCAGCGAAGGTGTCTTGCTGCCCACTAAAGAGGCTTAATTTCGATAATGACCGGCGACGTTCTAAACATTATCCCGTTTATTACATGGCTACGTGCCAAAATTAAAAAATTACTTTACATGGTGTCTTTTTACAATTTATTTGTTACCAGCATTCGTAGTGTTGATCAGCAGAGAAATTGTCTGCCAAAGACGCTGACGTTGCTTCGCAACCGAAGACACTGGGGTTGAAAAGTTACCGGACTACTTTTGAGGAGTGATACCAAAGACGTCATTATAGGCAAATGTTGTCAATGTTGCCTATGTTGGCAGCGAACGTTGTGAAAACGCTCGTAGCTAACGAGGACTCCAGGGGTACCCGTAGGATGCTAAGAGCATCGTTAGCCTATTAGCCTCAGTGGGGTCACTAGTGGACATTTTGTGTATTGGATGCGTTAAAACACATTCAATACCACGGAATGTCCAGCTGGCACAAATTTGCAACCAAAAACAGTGGTTACCGACGATATATTACTCATAGACTATTGTTAGGTTTAAACAGCAACGATAGAGACATGTTAGAAGTCAACAACAACATAATTTGTTGCAGCAATTTAAAATTCCAAAAATACATTCGCACGCCAAAATGTACCGATCAATCACTACGTCACAAGGCATATAATAAAATCTAATTATTCCATTGCTCTTGTGTGGGAGGTCGCTTTCGAGCTGCACTTGCTGTCTCCCTCTGATTTTAATTGAACCATCGTGTTTAAAAGGTCCTCATATTGATCAATGACGTAAGACATAGGCTATAGACATGCATCTTGCTGAGACCAGCGGGTGTCTGACAATTTCTGCAGGCGTTTTTTGTTGCGATTGTTTGCATTAAACACTGTAGGCGCTTCAGTGAGGCTGTGATGAAGTTCACTATTTATTGGACCATGTCTAGACAGTAACGAACATCCCTGACCATAATTAATCGCGTTTGTAGTCTACACTCAGACGTGAACTCATTATTGCATGTGGGTGTCTTCTTCGTTCATGAAAAAATCAAAACATTTGGGAGTATGCAATAAGACACATCATTCTAGACCCGCCTTCTCCAGTGAACCAAAGAAAGCCCGCGCTGTGACGACTGGGGGTCGACCCCCTCGGTTTTACACAGGACACTTCAGATAAGAAGGTGAAATCGCCGGGCGTGCCAAGCTGCGACCGAACCGGCTTGGCAGCATAAAAAGACCTATTGCCTAAATCATCCTGCCCAACAATATGGGCAGGATCTAGACCAAGCTCTCCTAATGGGTTCAGCAATAGCCGTGTGTCAATAGCCTAGCCTCTGTGTTTGAATGATAATGAATGGAACATTGCATTTTTAATGTCTACAAATATTCTAGACTAGAGGCTGTGCGGCAATCAATGAAACCTCATGCGGAATCAAGATATAGTTGGCTCTCTTTGCTACGCAAAGCATGTTTCAGAAATCAGAAATAGTGGTCACACAAGCTATTTTTCATTTTTTGTAAGATGGAAGGGGGGAAAATGTAAGCACAGTGCATTCAGGATTAGGACCGATATAATATCTTCAAATGATTGCAGTCTATTCTTTTCGCAGGCTCATGAGATTGATTGTACGAGCTAAGATCCATCGTCATGGGGAAACTAAGCGCTGGTCTCAAACTCATGTGCACAAAGTACCCCAGGACGTATTTCCATACAAAGGACACACACACAAACGACACATTACACACATCACTGGACACACAAACACACACAATAGGATGCACACAATCATTAGGGCACACACAACAGGACACAATTACACACAGCAGGACAAACAAACCGATACCTATAATAGGACACAAACACACACACAACATGACACACAGACACAAACAAGACAAACATAACAAACGACACACACACACACACCGATATACACAACAGGACCCAGACAATCAACAGGACACAGACACACACGACAGGACAAACACAGACACACACAACAGGACACACACACACGACAGGACACACTGACAAACACACACACACACACACACAACAGGACACAAACCCATGCAGCAGGAACACACAGACACTCAATAGAAAACAGAAACACACACACAAACGCACAACAGGACACGCACACACCCAACACAGACGTACAGTAGATATGGTGTCCCTCTCCCCTGTCCTCTTCTTTTATTAAAGCCACCGTCACACACACAGGTTCTAGCTGCCCTCAATGTGCGGTGGGGGACGGAGACATCCATCAAAGACGCTGCACACTGCCATTGCTTCAACCGCCTACTCTTATTCCCCCCCCATCCTCGCCCCTCTCCTCCCACACTCCCTAAATGTCACCTTCAAACGCACACACAGCCATCACCACTCCCCCCCCCCCCGCGCCCTGCCCTAACTCCAAACATCATTGTTCCACCCAGCATCGCGGTCCAGCGGTTGCCCCCGGCGACAAAATAAGGTTCCTATTATGTGAGCGAGGATTTACTGTCCCCCTGTGTTGATGGATGAGGGGGGGTGGGGGGGTGGGTGGTGTTACTCCTTCTCCATCCCCCGGGGGCGAACGCGCCACCTTTTATCAGCTTTGCTTGCCCCCCCCCCCCCCCCCCAAGTCCCACGGGTAGGGGGGGGAATTAGTCATTCGCTCCGTTGAACGCCATCGCACGTTTACGTCGTCGGAGCAGGTGGGGTTCTCGGACGTGACTCGCAGGGAATAAACGTTTCGAGAAAGGGAATGGGGGAGCAGGGAGATGATTAGGGTTGTCTCGCCTGAGGGGAGAGTTTGGCCGTTGGGAATCCTGACAATCCATCTCTATCCCTCGGTCTTGCTTTTAGATTTGAACGTTTAAGTTGGTGCTACCAGTGAGTTATCTCTATCAACAGGGGGATGAAACATCTGTCGGCAAGGGACACGATTTTGGGAATCGGAAGCATTCTGGTCGGTTTTTCCGTTTTGGCGTCCAAAGTATTATTGACCAATCACGTTTGAGGAAGATGTGGTTACTGGTCTGTCTGGGGCCAAAAAAGGCCCTTTGATTTATTTGCCTTTTTTAATTGTACCTCGATTCAAACAATGTTAACTATCTTACACTGAATGGGAAGTCTTGGCAGGGATATCTGCTTGCTGTTTGAGTTATTATATAAAAAAATATTAACTTTAAGGACTGCATGACAAAGTTTCTATCAAAACAAACACAACTGGATGGATCGCAAAGTGAATTTCTAATCAATTTCGAGACTTTGTTGGATCCCTCCAAATTATAGCATTAATTATTCCGGTTCATCTTCAAAATGTCTCCCAGCCACCCAGTGATACACCTGTGCTATCAGGTTGTAAATGCTCCGGAAAAGAAAACAACAAACAACCCTTAGGCCTTTGTTGAACCCTGAACATCGGGTCGGTTGAGATCTGTCAAAACACAGAAATCTCCCCCACCTCCAAACACTTCTCTCCCGCATGTACCGTTGAGCAAGGCTGAACATCCTCCCAGTGTCTGGCTTGGCTTAGACGTTGCACCATACCTGACTTTCACTTCCAAAGAAGTAAGAAACCGCCAAGCTATATGGTCGGACAGGCTTTGCCCCACTAAACCCCTCAACTCCGATTGAACGAGAACCAAGATATACTTTCACAAGAAATATGAAATATGTATTGATGATCCAAACACAGAACTCCCCTGTAATTCTTAAGGTACATTATTTCATCAGGGTCTCACTGTGTTCGTCACAGGCTTTCTTAACCCTCAGGGATTTGCTTGTTGCTCGATGCCAGAGGTCTTCAGCGACTCCGGTTGGAATTGTTTTTCCAGACTAGTTGCAATAATTTATTCCCGAAACAAAGTTGCAACACAAACCGACCAAACACCACACCCACGCAGAGCCGTGGTTTATGAGAACCTGCCGCTGGCCTTTTGGTAATAAAACGGCGTTTGTGCGTCGTGTGGTGGTACCCTGTTGGACATCCAACCGTTTTGACGTCATCACTAATTAGTTTTTTTTGTAATCTGACAGCATGAGATTGAAGCTGCCATTACTCACCTCAGGCTGGCAGGCGTTAATGCTCTTTTGTCACTTTCTGATAGGACTTTGTGAAGCTCGTTAGCTTCTTTAGCGAAGCAGGAAGTCCCTCTACTATTTCGGAACTCAATTACTTTTATCGACCTGTCCCTCTCCCACTTAGGGTCATTAAATGTTCAGAAATTAGTTATGGTTCGTCTTTCTGCACAAATCTTTGCACAGTCACTTCCAAGAATGAACTTAAACTTATGTTAAAAAACATTATAAAAGGAAAAAGTAAAAACCGTGCCAAGTAGTGGTAATTCACAGCCAGCCCGACTCAGTGTGTAGTCCTTGTTGTGCACACAGAATAAGTGTCACATTTCCCTTGCCGGCAAGAACTTGCTAATGACCTCATCATTTGCCGAAAAGGACACAGTGTAGCCCTGCAAAATATGGTACTGGATAGTGCAAAGAATTTGTGACTTCTCCTCATCTTTTAACTGTACCCATCATCAGATTTTAGCCTGATGGACTTAGAAGCTTCCACAACTTGGACCATGAATTTATAGGCTGGAATAACTCTTTAACTGACCGGTCTGAAAAAGTGGATGTCCATGAAAATCGACTTTCAATAAAATGATAAAAACTTTGGATAAATACATAAAATGAAGACGTCATTTTATTGAATGTCCTTTTATCGTTCCCTGGCTCACTCTTGGGGTGAGTCCTCTCACCAAGTGTATTTTTATTTAGTAAACCATGAGTCTTATTTACCAATGAGTGCTATTCTGAGGGCATACCTTTCATCTAGTGTGTGGATGATTCTGTTTGATATCCCTGCTCAATAATGATGACATTATCCACGGTCTAATTTTCCAATTTAGTGATGTTTAAAATGAAGGAAATTAAATTGGTATTTACCTTAGTTAGTAAAAGTATCTTGGGGCATTAATTGAGAAGTAAACCTTTTAGCCACATACTGACGTTGTTTCTGCAATGGCCCACCAGCGCATGTACTTTTATCGGAAAGCTCTGTTTTAGTGTCGACTCGACTTTTACTCCATCTTTTTCACTCTCGCTTGATCCTCTTTATGTTTGCTTGGTTTGCGTCGCTGTCCTTGGAAAAACAAGGAACAGGTGCGCAGGAATTTTTTAGATTGTGCGAATCTTAACAACCTCTCCCAACCGCAAAGTCAGACAAACAAAGAAAGGCCCAGATTATCCACACTGACCTTCGCCCCCCCCCCCACCCTTATTCAGTGGGTTCAGTCTTCCTCCATCTGTCAGATATTATCTGCCAAGACACAGGGCTAACTGATCCAAGAGCTAATTTGTCCCTGCTGCTCGCGGCCCATGGAAACGCACCGTGAATGCTATGCTTTCGTTGTGTACATGCTCTGTGTGTCGATTGCTGTCTGTGTTGATTGTTGATGATGATTGTATTTCCGGCTGTGCAACCAATGGCCCCTCATAGATAATAAAGATTACCCGAGCTGACCTTTTCTAGATTGATAGAGTGGAGGTGGAAATTAAAACGGTTGAAAAGCTTCCTGTGATAACGTTCTGCGGCACCACGTTGACGATGATTAATCATCACCATACTCTGGTTTGAAGGCCCGGAGCTCTCCTTGGAGTTACAAAGAAAATAATGCGTGGCGAAAACGTAACTCATTGCACAGCAGGTCAGGGGGGATTTTTGTGTGATAGGGCAAAATAATGCATCCCTTTCGGATTCAATACCGAGTGGACGGCGATGATAACTGTAACAAGAGTGTTTGGAAACACCCGGAACAATTTGTTTTCGCAGACGAGGCCAGTTATGGAGGTCATAGCGACAGGTTGCAGGTTTTTGTTTCATATGCATTTCTGTGTGTGTGTGTGTGTGTGTGTTTCTTTCTCTTTGTATGTGTGTGTTTTTGAGTATACCTGTAGGATGTGTGTGTGTCTGTGTCTTTCTGTAAGTGTCTCCATGCGTCAGAGTGTTTGTGCGTGCTACGTCCCTGTGTAATTGTGTTGCGCCCTGTGTGTGTGTGTGTGTGCGTTTGTTAGTATGTGTGTCTCTGTGCGCGTCAGTGTGTGTGTGTTTGCATCAGTGTGAGTGTATTGTAAAAACAGATTAGAAATTGCTCTTGAAAACTAAAAAAAAAGAAGATGGTCCAACAAAACGACACAGTGTGCTATTCGTTTAGCTCCCAAAGGGTTTCCACATTCAAGGTCAGTACAATAGAAGAGAAAACCCATCTCCACTACTTCTGATTATGCGGTGTGGTTTAAGCCTTGCTAATACGTTTTGGTGATGAGAGAACAACACTGACTCCCACGACTAAAAGTTGGTCCATGGTGAAATTTGCTCATATAATGATGGGTCATTCGTTTGTTAATAGGATTTATAACAGTAGTGCTATAGACAGCGGTGAAACAGTTATATCACAAAATGTATCCCTGGTGAATTTCTTCTGTAGTTCTTTCTCATATTATAATCAAAAATAAAGACTAATGTGTTTCTTAATTGGGCTAATAGCAGTCATGGTGTCCTTTTGAATATGTAGTAGTATTTCCCGATGGGTAGAAAAAGGCAGACAAAAAGCATGCGTTACTGTGACTTCAATACCTTTAGTAGATTCAGTTTTTTTTGGTGTGTATGACAGCGAATGCGATTGTGTGTGTGTGTGTGTGTGTGTGTGCGTGCCCGCGTGTGTGCCTACGTGCGCTTTTGGTTTGTTATTCTCTGCAAATTTTGGTAGAATTTGCAGAGCTTGCATTATTAGTATTAGTCGTATAATTAATAAGGTAATACCAGCAGGAGCAGTATTGTAGTGTTTTGTCCGTTCCCTGAAGAAAAAAAACGGAATTAAAGAAGGAAAAAAACGAATAAGTTGGCTGACTGCATCGAGCAGCGGAACGAAACTGGAGAACGGAACAGATTGGAGACGAATAAAAGTCTCCACATCCAAACTGTACTCTGTTGGGGGTGGGGGGGGAAGCAGAAACAGAAACACAACTACAAAGAAAACAAACAAACTACAAAGAAATACTAACACTCATCCACAACAGGACAACAGCGACCACGTCACCACAGCCATGACCCAGAGTGACCCAGACGTACCGCCCCCCCCCCCCGACACTTTACCTCCCCCCTTCCCCCCCCTTCCCCTTCTCGTTAACCCTCTTATGAGGACACGCGTGGTTTATTTCATAAGAACACCCTCCCCACGTTGGTGTGTGTGTATGTGTGGTATTTGCGTGTGTGTCCATGTGTGTGCGAGTATGTGTGCGTTTGTGATTGTTGCTATCTGTCCGTGTGTGTGTGAGTGTGTACGTTAGTGTGTATGTGCCTGTCTGTGTGTGTGGGCGTGGGGGGGGGGGGGTTAAATGAGCGCACGCGTCAGTTCAAGCGCCTTCAACATTAAGGGGGGGGGGGGCGGACATTTTACGCAAAGGCCTCTCCCCCCCGCGGGTGTGTGTGTGTGTGTGTGTGTGTGTGTGTGTGTGTGTGGTGGAGACCGGAGTAAGCAGCCCGCGATGCAACAACTGGAGAGATAGGGGGGGAGGAAGGGGAGGGAGGGGGGTGAGGCTGGAGAGAGAGAGGGGAGGTTGAGAGGGGAGTGGGGGGTGGGAGAGGGAGACGAGGGAGACCGTGGGGCAGGAGAGACATGGGGAGAGGAAAAAGGGGGAGTGAGGGATGGGAGAGAGGGAAAAGGGGAGAGACAAAGCGGGAGAGACACAGAGAGAGAGAGAGAGAGATAGAGGGGGAGGGAGGAGGGAGGGAGAGAGAGAGATGCAGCTAAAGAGCCTCTGAATGGTACCGCTGTAGTATCATTAGAGAGGGGGGAGGCAGGGGGAGGCGGGGGAGGCAGCAGGAGGCAGGGAGGGTGTCTCTGAGTCCGGGGTCGATACACAGTGGAGGGATTGTGTTTGTGTAGCATTTGCATATCTTAAATGTTTTATGTGTCCGTAATAAACATAGGCAAATGAGTATTTCCTTTCTCGTCGGTTGGGGTTAGATAAAAATACCCCCGGTACAGGGAAATGTGCAATTAATTGCTTTTCCTATCCGACTTTTGGACTTGTGATTTTAAATACATTGGTTATTATTATTGTGGTGCAAATGTTTCTGGATAGTTTTCCCCAGGCTGGGAGAGAAACAAGCAGAAATAAAACAACAAAACTAAAATTGATCTTTGTCCGTGCAGTTTATAATCACCACGACATCTCAAGTTCTGCAATATAATTGTCTTTCTTTATTTTTGGTATTTCTCCCCAAACATTTACATTGATATCCTCAAGGTGCAGTCAAACGTTAAAACTTCCAGAAGCCTCTCTCGGTTTAACGCTGTCTGAGTCTGGACCAATAGCACGCCCGAGATGTGTGAGGTCATTGTACTACTGGCCAATAGCATGCCCTTAGTGGTATGAGGTCATTGTACCCTTGATCAATAGCATGTCCTGACCTGTGTGAGGTCGTTGTACTAAAGACTTAGTTATGGTTCAATATGGACGCAAGGCAAGGGGGTTTGTGGACCTATTACGTCCTTACGGCCACCGCAAGGGCCTGGCGTACGCCTCCCAGAAATTTTAACCCAGCTTTGAGGTGACACAGCAGCAAAGGCTGTGATTGGTTCGCTCACTGAAACCCGACGCAGAACCGAAACAGGTTCACGACTGCGCCAAAGCGACTGTGTGGTTGCGTCTGTGTGGTCACGACTGTGTGGTCGTTGTGACAAGGTGGTACCATTACGTAAGCCTTTAGTCATCATACTCTGTTGTGTATGTATGTGTGTGTTGGGGGGGGGGGGCGGGGGGGGACTAATGTTGTGTTTGAAAGGGGATTAGAGGTCCTCTCTTACTGACCCGCACACAAGCAGAAGGCCCCATTACATTTCACTTAGGGGACGGGATTTAATCTGGTCATTAAAGGAGCCATTTTACTCTTGTCCCTCCTCTCCCCAGTGACAGTGGTTAGCATGCTTAGCATATTTTAGCCCCTTGAGTACACACTGTTTGTGTGTCTGCTTGTGTGTGTGTGTCGTGATTGCACGCTAATGGTTTGTAAAAAAAAACAAAAAAACAAACCGAAGCGAGTGTCAAAGCGTTTAAGATGACCAGCTTGTTTTAGAGAATGACAGATTAAATTGTATTTCGGTAATTAACGAGCGCTTTCATCCAACGCTTGATCGATAATTGAGATAAATGCCTTTAATGGATAAAGAAATGGATCAAAGGGCCAAAAAGGTACGGTATGGAATATATTGTTGTAGTTCATGAAAGCATTAGTCATATAAAATACAGGAAAAAGCAAAGCTGTTCCCAGCCTCCTAAAGCATTATTGAAAACTCCCTTCTGGTTAGACGATGCTATAGCCAAACTTCTGGGGAGAGACTTTGCACAACCTGGGTCGGAATCAAGATAGTACGATGGGCAGAGTTACGCCTATTTTAGTGGCCAGTCTACTGCACAGGGTTGATTTTACAAACATTAATCTCAAGACCGTTGTCTCGGGAAATGGTTTTAGCCTATCTTCCCACCGGCTAAAGTTCGGTTCACCAATTCTGGCCGAGTTTGTGTTTGCTTTTGGTCAGGGAGGGTAAGATGCCTGTAATGGAAAGATTCTAATGTGTTGGTTGTCAGTCCTCCCCTATGCAGAGATTTACTGTAAACCATATCTCGACTATGGTGCTTCCACCTTTCAGGTTGTATCCAGTACAAAGATAATTGGTTTGAAATCAGTTTTGAAGCGAAAGAAGACGAAACGTCCAATTGACCCAAATTTGAGCTGTTGTTGTCGTCTAAAGTTTGACGTGTGAGACTGCAGTTGCCGTAACGATGGTAACAATTGTCAATGAATCCGAGGACAACAACATCGCTCACCCGATTTTCTCTCTACCTTATCCCGCTGCAGTTACCTCATTGTGTTCAGGTCCCAAATGAGGCGTTTGAAGGTCTACTACGCAGATCGTTGCTCTTAACAAAGTGATTTCAGCCAACACTACCTTTTCATTCCCGAGCCTCCGAGCGAATTTGGATGCTTTTGTTCCGTGTGTTATCTTTTTTTGACTGCAACGTTAAAATCCATAACAGGTTGTGTCAGTCTCTCTCTCTCTCTCTCTCTCTCTCTCTCTCTCTCTCTCTCTCTCTCTCTCTCTCTCTCTCTCTCTCTCTCTCTCTCTCTCTCTCTCTCTCTCTCTCTCTCTCTCTCTCTCTCTCTCTCTCAACGATGTCCCTAATGACACACTCTCTCTGTCACGGTTAGCGGGTGGCAGGCAGGTAGGACCCAATAGCAGACAGTTCAAGTAAAAGGATCATTTATAAAAGCAAAATGCAAGGAACACGGGTGACGCGGGTAACACAGGTAACACCCGGGACACAACTCACCACAAACTACAATCCTTCCAGATCGTATAGGTAGTACACAGAACAACACAGTAACATAGAGGGACAGAATTTGATGTTGACACACTCAAACACATTAATTTAGTGCCCCGCTTTTATGTTGAAAACATCCTCGAAAACCTCCTTGTGTGGCCTTGCTTCATGGGTGAATACCTCCAATTACACATTTTTATGGAGGCGCTTTTACGTTTTAAAGCTCTTCCAGCACGACTGGAAATGCTTTATGTTGAAAAACACTCCTACAATACACTGTATGACTGGTCACTGGTCATTTATATTGAAAACCTCCAATTCATTCACTGTACAAACGTTATTTTATGTTCAAAACCCTTACAATATGCTGTATGGCTGTGTTTTTAGTTTGAAAAGCTCAAACACATTTGCATAAACGCGCTTTTACGTTGAAAAACACTCCTGAAATACACTGTATGCCCGTGCCTTTATGTTGAAAAGCACCAACTCATTCACAGTACAAACACGCTTTTGTTTTGAAAAACTAAAAAAAAAAAAAAAAACGGTTAAAAATAAATTCTCCATCCCATGACTGGAGGGTGGCCTTTTCACAGGGTTTCCAGACGATATTAAGAGCGTATCTAATAACATCAAGGTGCTCATCCCCGGGGCTAATCTCACCGGATAATGAAAGCCCATTGTGGTCGGGGTTATTTCGGTGCCCGCAATCCTTTTTGTCCGACGTCAGACTACATCTTCACGACAATGGGTGCATACGCAACCCAATACCGTTGATGCTCCCTCTAACCCAAGTGCAAAGTTTCAGGTTCGCAGACATCGCAGCGTGGAATCGGGACCCGTCTTTATTCAACCGTTTGATGAGTCGTTTGTTATAATCAATGAAATCATGGTTTGTTTGAAGAGGCGTTCGCGGTCACTAATAGCTCTCAGCCCTTGGTCCATCAGCGTGTACTTTGTTAAGTCCAGTACTTAAGTAATCCCCACCCCCCTCCGGAGCCCAAGGGTATTGTACTTGGACGCTGCAGTACGCTCCCTCCGACCGTCATCACACGTACGCACGTCTCCGGGAGGCAAAGTCGCCGACAAAGAGCTGTTCATTCTCTCACGGCAGTCGTCAAGGTAACCAGCGGCAGCGGCAACGGTACATTGAAGGGTCCAAACCCATGACACAAACAGGACAGGACATTAATAGATCTGGGGGAAAAAAAAGTTAAAGAGGCAGTCTTTAAAAAGAGTTCTGCCGCGGTGTTGGTAAATACTTGCTACTGATTAGTAATGAAGGGTGTGCATTGTTAGTTAAATAATGGGACACCTCTGTCCTGGTTTAATTCTTACATAAGAGACACGAGCATAAAATGGTACGGTATTGTTCGTAAGAGATTAGATAAAAACGATAGTTGAAATGTATTTTAATAGAAAGCTGAGGTCATTAGAGGATTTGATCATTGAAAGATTTTAATATTCTTTTTACCTGCACCCATTTTTAAACCGCATGTCTTCAACATTATTTTATACTCTGACTTACTTGAGCTTTATGTGAGTTTACCATTTTCTCACAATAAAACACAGTAGTGACTTGAGCAGGAGAAATAAACTCCCAAACTCGATTTCTGAGATCAGCAGATAGAATGCTCATGAATCAATTAGATTATTATTTTATATGGATAAAATCCATCACCTGATACCAATGTGGCTAGAATTGACCTTTTAAAGACGTGTACACACCACACACACACACACACACACACACACACAATCACACACAAAGACGTGTACACACACACACACACACACACACACACACACACACACACACACACACACACACACACACGCACGCCACCTTACTTGCGCATTAGCTGGATTTCAGAATTTTCCCATAATTGCATCTCTACAGATTCTTTTATCCAATTTCGACCACTCACGATGGTATAATTTGTAAAGACTTGTATGACGTCTTATATCAAATGACAAAAACTTTACCAGAGAGAGATCCTAATTCATAAAAGCCAAGCATAGAAAGGGCTCCACAATTATGAAAAATAATGACCCTAATTGATAACCTTTCAAGAGTAGCAAATTGCAGGGACCAAAATCGAGATTTTGATGTCCAGACAGAAAACAGAATAATGCGCTAAGGTTCAGTGTATGTAAAGCTCTGGGTGTGTGTATGGGGGTCAAAACAGGACGAGACAAGCCGGACAAAGATCACTACGCTAGGGGTGTAGCGACCGACGATCAAATTATTCTTTACAAAAAAAAATATATATTATTACGTTTTAGAGGAAAGAAAATCTATACAAAACAGTATTAAATAAAACAAGATAACATAAATAAGAAAGAGCCCAAAGCAAAATGTGAGAGCACGAATAATAATAAAACACCATAAAATCACTAAATACACCACCTCAGTATTGCAGAATCAAGATTTGAAATCATACGCAATGAACAGTGCTGCCCAAAATACAGACAACTGAAAAATCCCTGCACCAGTATTCCAATGTTATACCACCCGCCTCCCGTCTCCCTAACCCAAACCCCACACAAACAAGTTGTTTGCTTGTCCGTTATGTAAAAGGACACGGCAAACTACA
Organism: Melanogrammus aeglefinus; assembly: GCA_900291075.1. NCBI lineage: Eukaryota > Metazoa > Chordata > Actinopteri > Gadiformes > Gadidae > Melanogrammus > Melanogrammus aeglefinus. The sequence goes on along the minus strand of OLKM01000935.1, from coordinate 81,101 downwards.
TGTATCCGTTGCGAAGCTTTGGGACGAATTAAGCTAGCTGGTGGCGTTGGTGAATCCTCAATGAGGCGCACAACAATGTCACCTCACCCCCCCCTCCCTCCCTCCCTCCCTCCCTCCCTCCCTCCCTCCCTCCGCCTCCCTGGAGGGTGTGTAGTCGTCTCTTGACCGTCAGACTCTCTCTCTCTCTGTCCTCCACTTTCTTAACCTCACCTCTGAAGTCATGGAGGGCTTGCCTTCCATCTACATACCGTGAAGGGATAAGTTTAGCCGGTGCTAATGTGTGGGACTGCGCGTCCGTGCGGACATGCGTGCCCTTGTGTGCAGTTTGTGTAGGTGCCTCACGTGCCTCCCTTTCCACGCTGATGCATTAATCTTGACCATGGGATTAGCAAAGTTAAGGGCACATTCAGAGTCTCCACACGCCTTACATCACGCAGCGATGGAGACTCAAACGCTGGCGTAAGCATCTCCGGGCGAACTCGGCAAAATGTCTGCAGCTCCAAGGGCCTTTCTTCATTTGTCGTGACTTTGGTTCAAGACTGCTGTTTCTTTCCCCCACTTCCAATTTAGTCCAAATGTTAAAGGGACAGTCTTTAAAAGACTTACCACATTGAATACTTGATCCTGATTGGTCACTGATGTTCCGAGGGTGAGCGAGGGTTCTTTTTTGGATAAGGGGACACCTCTGTCGTGGTTTATTCCTTATATAAGAGACGATGAAGGCGTAAGATGTTGATGTAGAGTTGATAATAGATTAACAAAAAACGGTTGGTTTGATGTATTTCAATAAAAAGCCGAGGATGGTAGTAGTTGTAGCACTGAAAGAGTTTCAGTTTAGCTCAAGTCGTTCCTTGGCTACTTCAGTTGTAATGCTGTTGGTTCAAGACTGCTATTTCTTTCCCTCCACTTGTTTTTTTCTTTTTTTGAGATAATTATGCTATGTTATAGTCGATATGTTGAGTCGAAAACACATATCTCCCCCTGTTTTGAGGAACAACCCCACAAGCACGCAAACATGTGAATCTTGTTTGGCTACCAATGGTTGCATTGTTATTTTCCACTTTATTCTCCCTCTCATTGAAACCAGCAGGGGAGGAGGGAAAGAGTATGAAACACACCCCAAACCGACACCCCCTGCCGTGGTCAGGTGTCGCCGCGTGTGTGTGTTTGTGGTTTCCCTGTGTGTGTTTAAGTGTGTCTTCTGTGTGGTGTTTATACACTGCAACTTGCTCAAAGTGAACGCAGGAGTCTTTGGTGGATGTAGAAAGTTGGGAACCTGTTCTCTCTTTCTCTCTCTCTCTCTCGCCCCCTCGCTCTTTCTCTTCTCCCCTCCCTCTCAAACTTACTCTCTCCCTCTCCCCCTGTGGGGTGAAAAGACAGCAGAGTTCTGATGTGTGATCTTACTCCAGCAAAGTCTTGGGACTGCCTTGGAGAGCTGGAGGTAGAGAGGGAGGTTTGGAGGCAGGGAGCAGGGGGTGATAGGGAGAGGAGAGGGAGGGGTGGTCCTAGTGGACTGAGTGCTGGTCTACTACACTCTCCTCTTCTCAGCTCCTTGCGAGGCTGCAGTGGGTGGATGTGTCTGAGATGCCTCAACTTTCTTCGAAGATTCTGCGGCAGCATTTCCCAAAACCCTCTCTCTCTCTCGCTCTCGTTCTCATTCTCGTTCTCTGTGTGTCTCTCTCTCTCTGCAAACTCACAGTGATACCATACTGAGGCGTACACACACACACACACACACACACACACACACACACACACACACACACACTCACACTCACACACACGTGGACATAAGCCTGCCATGCCTCCCCTCCCCGGTCGACGTGTGTGTGTGTGTGTGTGTGTGTGTGTGTGTGTGTAATGCCCTTGAGCAAGGCAGATCTCCCTCCCGGGGTGATTCATCTTCTGTGTATCGTGTGTGAGGGTTTTTGTTTTTCAAACTCAGGGAAAGTTTCATAAGGTGAAGCGGTAGTGAAGAAAACCAATTGACTTTTCAAATATTTTTTTCGGTTTGTTCCGGTATCCTTGGACTAAACGGATAGGAGAGGTAAAAGAGGATGAGTCATAAAAACCCTACAGCCAAATATCATACTTTTTCATACGTCCACCGGTCTCACCAGTCAATCATGCTCACACCTACTGCCAACTGCCAAGGGAAAGATTCATAAGTCCATAAGGTAACGAAGAAAAAGCCAAAACCCAATTCCCCAAAGAGCTTCAGAAACTGCCCCTGAATATGCCTTCCATCAAAACGGATCCCTGTATTTTGCTTCCGAAATATATCCTGGGGGTGATGTGGGGGGATGGGTTCGATGAAAGGTTCCAGGTTTGTTCCCCTACGTCCGCCCCCAGCCTAAGCTGTAGGCGTCCTCACCCTGAGACACCCCTAATCTTGCAAATCCGACTTTAGATTCCGATCTACAGCCTTTGCGCGCATTCCCTTCCTGTTATATTGACCAATCGTGTTGCCGGAGGCGGAAAAATTTAAGCATGTTAACATCAAACAAAAACTCGCACAGCGACATTAGACTGTGACGAAAGTGTCTGTGAAGGTTTCAAATCCACACTGTGGAGGCTGGCCACTGTGGAAATACACTTCTCAATCCCCCTCCTCAAGCTTTATTCGACTCGGCGTAGATGCATTTTTCTTGGGTAAAAACTTCTCAGGATTGAAACAGGAAAGAATGCGTAGCTCCGCCCCTTTGAGTTTTTGGTTTCCTGCTGAGACCCTGTGCTAATCAGATGCAGCAGATGGTTCATCACACGGAAACATCTGCAGAGTTATGCTTGGATAAACATTGGAAAATTGCAGGCACTTTAAAAAAAAAAAGAAGACTTGGCAGGTGATTGGATGAACTATCATAATGAGGGTAACTATTATCCTCATCAAGTATCACTTAGATCCCGTCACTCCTCAAGAGGAGGCGACATGTGGCTCAGGAGGTAGAGCGGGTTGGCTGGAAAGCGGAAGGTCGCTAGTTCGATCCCTGGCTTCTCCTAGTCTGTCGAGATGTCCCTGACCAAGGGACCTCGCCCTCACTGCTCCTGACGGGCTGGCTGTTTCCTTACATGGTTGACTCTGCAATGGGTGTGTGATGAATGGGTGAATGTGAGGCAATATTGTAAAGCGCTTTGAGTGGCCAGCTAGAAAGCACTGTATAAATGCAGTCCATGTATCATTAACTTCTTGCTATTCCAGCTGGAATACTGGGTCAGAGACCTAAGAGACTAGCAGGTTAGGGGCTAATATGCAGGTACCGGCTCCTTAATGCCATGTGTCTAGAGTTCATAGAGTTCATTTACATTGGGTAAAACAGTGCGCTAAATGCTAAATGACTCGATAATGCTGGTAAATGCTAACCCAGAAACAGGGTTGGGTAGGTAGGTCATGGAGGCTCTATTGATGAGCTGAAACTAAGAAAAAACCTGAGTATTATTGGTTGAGGAAGCCACTGGAGGAGGTAAGTTAATGGCAGTGGAAATGGCGGAGGCAATTAGCGCCGAGCAGTGTGAGCTAATACGCGGTTGACATTAGCGACACGTATAACGACTGTTACCAATACAGTGGGAAAAACAAATGATAAAAAGTACTTAATGATGCGTTTTGAAGGGGAAGGAAAGAGGTAAAATACTGTATATAGACGGCGAGGGTTGTTCTATAAAAATAAAATATTTTTTTTGTATGCGTCGGCGCGATCGTTAACGCTAGCTTATTAATGACTCAGGGTTTTCCTCTTGTTGCAGCTTCAAATTCGCCCGCAGGTTTTTTGCGATGCTAGCCCCGGAGATGGATACACGGTCAATTATCATTTAAATTAAACGAGGCACAGGCCTTGTGGCGTTGTTTCACCAGCAGTAGAAGGAAAATGTGTGCATTGAATTTTACCCCGCTCACTGATGCGGAACTTAGATATTGTGTTTTTACTGAATTGTAATTACTACTTGTGTCCACCCCTGTGGTGGTAATGCACATGCTAATGTAATCGCATTACACGTTGGGGAGAATGTGCTGACCTAATTACGCGCTAAGTTAGCGTAGCCTAGCCGAGTGGGAAGACAACGTTGTGTGACACACATGCATTGTTTTCGCACACTCACTCACTCACTGACTCACTCACACCCACACACACAAAGACCCACATGCACTGAAAAACGCACACACAGACCCACATGTACACACACACTGACTCAAACAGCCACACAGAGACCCACATGCACATACACTAACAGAACAGCATGTGCACACACACACACACACACACACACACACGCACACACGCACACACGCACACAGACACACACCAACACAGACCCACATGTGCAAACACACACATGCGTTGACATAAATGAATAAACGACAAGTGCGTGCAGACAGAAATTAACACACACATGATTACAAAATGCAGAGAGACACACACACAGATGATTGCAAAATGCAGACAGACACACACACACACACACACACACACAGACGCGCACACACACATGGCCCTGCTGCAGAAACTCAGCGCTGCTGTCACACAAACGAGACCACCAACACACACAGACGCGCACACACACATGGCCCTGCTGCAGAAACTCAGTGCTGTTGTCGTGCCACTAAACGAGTCCATCCAAGCTTGATGTGAGAATAAAATTAGCCCGAGGAGGTCTGCCCGTGTGCTCCCTGTTGGAAGGAAGTGGCACAAACAGAAAGAAAGTTGGAAGGAAAGAGAACAAATCCAAGAAATGTGCAAGTACTCTGCTCATCCTGTTACTTAAATCTACTGAAAGGAAAGTATTCTCTCCCATAATGTCGCTGCTGCTCATTGTCAATATGAATAGTCGTCTCTTAATGCAAAACATCAAAGTGCTTCAGAAGTGTTTGCGGTGCTATTGTTGTGTCTTGTTTGTGTAGGTGTATGGTTGAGCTTATGTGTGTGTGTGTGTGTGTGTGTGTTTTTGTGTGGGCTTGTAGGCGATGGTTGTGTTTGTGCAAAAGTGCAGAAGGCCATGTGCATGTGTGCGTTTCTGTGTGAACTTCAATACGTTTTTTTTGCGTGTCCAATGGTGTGTTTGTGAGAGCAAAAGAGTCAGCATGCATCTGCGTGTGTACGGCCCATATTCACCTGAGCACCTGTGTGCTTGCGTGTGCGAGTGAGGGAGTGAGTGAGTGTGTTTGTGCATGCACACGTGCACGTGCAACGTGCGCCGGCTGGTGGCTAGACGGTCTCGGCTTTATGCAGGACGCAATCGCCCTCACTTAAAGCAGGTCAAAGCACAAAGGGACCCACACAAAATCAACCTGCACACACACACACACACACACACACACACACACACACACACACACACACACACACACACACACACACACACACACACACACACACACACACAACCTCTTCCATTTGTGACGCACGGCTCGGAAACGCCAGAAAAAAGCGAGTTTTTCCTGACCCCAACAAACCAAAAGGGAAAACAAATCCCATAATGGCCGCCACTCCGGCCAGCAGCGTCTCTCAGTCTGCCACTTAGAGAAGCAGAAAAAAACACAACAGACTGCCCCTGAAGTTCATCATAATTATCCGCACACATAAACACACTACCATGGTTACAGCTCTCCCCTATTTTCCATTTCCATTTAGCCGTTCAGGCGACACATTTATCGGGGGACGACTAACGAGTGATGGTGGAGAACAATTTAAGAGTAAGATCAAATAAGAAGCGGGACAGAACTCGGGGTGGGGGGGCGGACTGTAATCAGCGAAAAAGAGCGCCGTCAATATCCAACGGACGCAATGAAAGTCAGTATGTATTTGTTGTAAAGTCGTGAATGTGAGACAGACGGACAGACAGGAGGATGTCACCGCACCCAAGGTGACGAGGCTGAACAGACAGACAGGACAGCGCAGGCAGACAGACAGAGACAGGTGACGGACAGGTTTGCCTGCGTCACCATCGCAAGGTTAACCAAAGTGTCCCGCCGCAGCCGTCGGCGAGACGCTTCTGCGTCTCCTCCTCCTCCTTCTTCTCCTCCCTGATTCACCTTGGCAGTTTCCCTCCTCCAAACTTCTCCACGCTTCCTTAAATAACCAACCCCAACCCCCTCCCCACCCCTTCACCACACCCTTCTGCCGTCAGAAGTTATTAGACCCTTCACGCGACGCGGCTCCTCTGACTTGAGAAGCTGATGGGTTTCTTTTTTCGCTTCAAAGAGAAAGTGAAAGTAGAAAGAAGTAAATAACCAAAAACACAAAGAGACATGGAGATTGATTAGGAGAGAGGATGGAGCGGAACGGAGTCAGCTCCGCACAGTGTGTATGTGCATGCAGGCTTTCCTGTGGTCCATTCCCAACTCATGTATAGAAGGGTTAGTGCGTGTGTGCATAGGAAGAGTTCAGATGCAAAAGCCTCTAAATCCGCCTGACCACATTTCTTCTAAATTACCATTTTCTATCAGGCTTCTATGTTCAAGTTTTGTCATTTTATTTTAAAGGCAATTATAAGGTTATAAGTTAATGAATAAAACATTTTCTTTTAAATGTTTTTTTTGACCAAATTAAATTCTCGTTTGCGTCAAAACCAGCTAAATCCACAGGTACTTTTTTGGCAAAAACACCTAACTCCACTTTTTTGGACAATACATGGTAAAAGGTAGTAAAATCACTTAAGATCACTTAACACTGAAGATGGTTTTGTGTTTCTGCGTGTACATGCATCACATTGTAAGTAAGCCTGGTTGTGTAGATGTGTGTGTGTGGGTGTTTGTCTGTGTGTAGACATTTTAAAGTCGCATTGTGCGGTTTTGCCTGGGATCCGGTGTCTTGGATCCGGCACCTCTACGATGTTACGGCAGGACTTCTGAATGGAGTTCCACCTTGTTTCCTTGTTTCATTACAGAGACATACCACCGAAGAGAGACTTATCCAAGCGAGGGATGAGGTTTTCAGAAGGATGATTTAGTAAGTGTGTTTCCGCTGAGGCCAATCACCATAGTGTTGATCTGAATCATTTACACTCCTCTAAGAATGTCAACGGCCGCATACAATGTTTTAGCCGATCGTCCGTCAGGTAGTCTTTACTTAGTGTCGTCCGTGTTTGTATTAACTTGAAAAAGTTTCCCCTCATCGAGTACTCATACGATGTTTATAGCAGAACTCCTCTTGGGAATGGGTACAGCGCCTGGGCCGTGAAACCGAAAAACAAATGAACCACGTGGGTCAACTGAAATGGGTGGCAGTAGCTCCGGAGGTAGAGCTGGGCTGGTAACCGGAAGGTTGCTGGTTCGATCCCCTGCTCTTCCGGGGATTGAGGTGTCCCTGAGCAGGACACCTTACTCCTGGCTGCTCCTGACGAGCTGGCTGTTGCCCTGCAAAAACTGAAAAAGCTGAAAAGAACTGTTAGCAAGTCATCTAAACACCTGCTTCACCAAAATGAGACTAGGAGAGTTTGAGTCCAGGATTAACCCTTTCAAACCTGGATGTCTGGAGTCTGACCTGTCGCTCGCACAGAAGGAGTGCGCAGGCTGTCTAAACACGAGGCTTGACGTACTTTCTTGATGCTGAAGCCTTGGAACATGAGGGGTATCATGCAGTGCTTTTATCCTGTTGGATCACCTGCGTCTTCACCTACAGTGAAGTTGGCCTTTTCTGAACTTGTCTTGTCCGGAGCACTAAGCCAGAAAAAGGTGAGGCCCCTCACGGCAGTCAAAAGCAAAGCAGCTCAGCAAAGCAAACGCACTGCACCAAAAGTGCTCAGCTCCTGTTGATAAGAATGACAGGATTAACAACCCCCCCCCCACTCCCCAACTGCTGGTTAAAAGCGCTCTGTGCGATTAGGCTTCCTTGAGTAAGATGCCTCCTTAGCACTTTCTTGAATCACTTAAGTCACTTTGGATGAGAGCGTCTGCTTAATGGAACTGAACAAGGGAGTAATAAGTATAACCTTTGTTCACAACAGCATTTAAAAGTCAAGGCGAAATTGCAAACAGAAAGGGCCGCTACAATAAAAAGCTAACAGCCAGTCTTATGTAATATGGGCTGAAAGAGATTTAAACTAAGTTGTCTCAGAGTCTAGGTGCCCTTGTTGCCACCTTGCTTCAAGATTGTTCCACTTTTAACATTAGAAAGTGGAGCAATCTTCACGGAGTCTAGCGTGGGAACATATCAAAACTCAAGGAAGCATTGATGGTTGTAAATTTACAAAGGCAAATAAAATAATCAAACAAGACGTCAAAAGAGGTACGATAAGATGATGGAGTGTGAACACACTGGGGGTAAAGACATTCCACTCAAGGCTGTTTTCAAATAACATCTCTTCACATCGCTCCGCGCGGTTACCATAGCGTGTAAAAGCATTTGAACTCCTCAAGAGAGAAAAAAACTTTCGGTGTAATCAGATGATACGCTCAGAGGCCGCACGGTGGGCAGTTAGCTCGTGTTCCGTAATCTGATTGGCTGAAGCAGATCCAGCTGTTTTATAAAGATCTCCGTCTTCCACTACATGAGGAGGGATGTGGCATTGATTTTCACTTATGGAGGGGAGGGGAGGAGAGAGTGTTTAGTCAGTGGGACTTTTATTTTATTCTCCTTTTCTTCATGAGTGAGAGGGCGGAAGGATTTGGTTGAGCTGGTTAGGAAAGGGGGCTTGGATTAAAGGAACTGAACTGATGTGTTGCTGCGCTCTCTCTTAATGCATAGCCCTTAACAACAGGTACAGCCTTCACAGGCCCTGTGAAGACCGCAGACTGTACAGTCTTCACAGGCCCTGTGAAGACTGCAGACTGTACAGTCTTCACAGGCCTACAAAGGGCTTCACAGGCCATGTGTTCACGTTAACCCCCCTGACCCTAGCCCCCCTGAGCGCAACAACAAACTCCCTTAATAAGCAAGGAGGAAATCTAGAGAAGGAACGCAAAGTGGGAACCCACCCCCTAGCTTCATAGACTTAAAAGCCCAGAGGTCAGGAAGTTCACAACTTCATCAGCACACAAGTCGTCAGAAGCACTCTCACCCCAACCCACCCGTTCAAGAGAACCCCCACCCTGGGTTCAGCCAGCGTGCCACACCTTGGGGCCGTTCTTAACGACTCACCCCTCATTACCGGGATGAGACGAGAACAAAGACGAGAGGAGACAGGCCACCTCGTCGGGAATGCGGACACCGCACGCACATACACCCTCTCTCGCACCGCGCTGAGTCGCGCTGTCTCCTCGCCTATTCATTTACCACATACTTTGATGGTGTGTGTGTGTTGTGTGTGTGTGTGTGTGTGTGTGTGTGTTGTGCGACTGTCTTTGAGTAGTACAAAAGGCGCCAGCGCACACCAGCGCAGACACTTCCGTGGCGGTTCTACTTAGTAATCAAACGTCGGCGCTCCAAATACAACAGCTGACGGCCCTGAAACCCAGTCGTGACAAAGGAAAGAGTGTGTGTGTGTGTGTGTGTGTGTGTGTGTGTGTGTGTGTGTGTGTGTGTGTGTGTGTGTGTGGTGTAGGCGTTTGTTTTTTGTGTGTGCAGGTGTTTGTGTGTGCATGTGTTTGTTTTGTGTGTGTACATGCCCATGTTGCTTTGGAACAGTAAGCAAGGTTGTGTAGATGTGGCTGAGTGCATGTGTGTGTATGTCTGTGTGTGTGCATGTTTTTTGTGTTTGTGCATAAATGCTTCACGCTGTGTAAAATGCATGGGTGGTTGTTTAGATGTGTGTCTTTGCTGGTGTGTTCGTGGATGTGTGTGTGCATGTGTAGTTTTGTTTGTGTGTGTAAATGTGTCACATTGTGTGAAAAGTAAGGCTTGTTGTGTAGATGTATGTGTGGGTGGGTAGGTGTGTGTGTGTAGCCATGCCAAAGTGTTTGTGGACCATCAAGTAAACAGCAATGCTCTAAGCATAAATGTCTGTGTGTGAGTCTGTCTGTCTGAAGAACGGTGGCCACATTTGGGTCACCAAATGTGTCACTCACTGTCACACGCTCACATCAGCTCACATTAAACTTCGACATCTGACAGCCCCCCCCCCCCAAGATCCCTGTTATGTGCTGATACAGACCACTGTGTTCCTCGCAAAGAATTTTGCTGTAGAGACAAAACACAGAAAGTCACAAGCAAACTATGAAGAAGCCGGAAAATATATCTGTGCCAAAAAAAATCATCAATCCTTTCAAAGATCTTCCAAAGGTTGAGCAAGAAACTGAGGAGTTTGGCTTCCTTTTACGTTTTTTACTGTGCTTTATATTTTCTTTGTTGTATGTTAACCATCCAAAAACACCAAAAAAAATCTCTTGAGAGGTTAAAACACTGCAAATGAACATGAAAAGCTATTTCAATTCCAGCCGTAGAAGTACTCTACGAAATCACAAAAGGAGAGCATAAAACCTGTAAAAATAATTTGACTTAATATACGAAAATATGCGACATTTGAAGATTTACCAGAAGTATGAACATTCTTCTACCATTCCCATCAAAGCACTGAACCCAGATATGTTATTTTGAACCTTGGTTGATGTCACAGGGTTTCATGCATGTTTCCATGTGGAAAGATAGCTTATCTTATAAAAATCGAAATCAATCTCAATATATTGCTTTCAACAAGTAATAAAAAGCTTTAAGGGGGAGGCCCAGTAAAGACAGTCTTGAGAACCCAAAACCCAGATGTATATTCGTGAGAGTGCAGGTTTACTTTTTTATTTCAAAAAATACTTATTTTATTATTATTTAGAATGAGAAATTGCCAGATCGAGTTCATAACCAGCAGTCGAAGATAAGCAGATTTGAATCTCAATAGGAACCAAAACATAACATAACAAAGAGACCTAGAGTTGACGTTGGATAGCAGGCAACATAAATACCGTAAGTAATAACTATGTTTAAATAAGTCATAAGTAATAAAAGGGGATCCTGAAACACAATGAACTAAACATAAGTGAAGGCAATCAACTAATTAGCACAGGTGTGTTAATTGGGAAACACTTTGCAATAAGGTGACATTAATTACACATTGCTAATGCAGTAATTAGAATTCAATGATATATCATTCAAAGTTTACTAATGGTGTTTTTGTAAAAAAAAAAAAAATTAAATGTTGTACTGGAAATTTTCACCATTATTGTGGTTCCTGGTGGGAATTTGATATGAGCCATGAACTTATTTGAATTGAAGGCTTAAGAGGAAAGTAGGTCTTGGCACAACTTCGACTGGTGGCCATATTGGACTGACGTTCAAACACTCTGATAAAGTGACAAGCATATTGCAGTCTGGCTCTGGCTTCTACCGAGCTGTGTACCTTTCAAATTGTCTTGAGCGGAAACCAACAGGATAACAAAAAGAAGTCTATCTCAGAGTCAGCCGAGTGTTTTCTGAGTGCAGTGCCAGGTCCGATCGGTGACGAACATCGACGCTTATCACGTCCTGAGAGTCCTCTCGCTATGGCTGAAACCACAAAAACACGGGGTCCTTTCGAACACTTTCAAAGCCATGATTGAATCGTACCAGGCAGGAAGTTTTCACTTGCGAATCACGAATAGAGGAACGGGAAACACGTCGGAGCCAGGGTGTTTGACTTCAAGTTGAAAGTTAATAGGTTTGTTCTTTATTTGTTCCACAGTTTGCCTGTAGCCATCCTCGAGCGAGAAGCCTCGGACCCCTTGAAATCTGCTCCAGGATTTATCTATAGTTCACTGTTGCTTTGGATAAGCCTCCTCTGAATGACTTAATAGTAAGGGATGCATTCTGTGTATGAAATCACGTTATTACTGTAATAACTACCTTCATTCAAGTCAACGTGGCTTTCTGGAAGTGCCATTAAAACCCAATTGGAAGTCATTACTAAATATAGATTCAGATTAAAGCAGCACCATTAGTAATGCTCTAAAAGAAAAACATTAAAAAAAACAAGAATAATTTCTGAATCGATGAAGACCACAATATTGTTTGGCATCGCTTTACCAACCAATTAAGCGGGTTTATATTCCGATACGCACAGAGAGACAAGCGCACATTTCAACATTTTCATAACAAAGTCGTCTAAATTACTTTGTTACCGTAGACGGTTTAAATCCTAATGGAGCCCTAGCTGAAAACCCCGCCTATACGCGTTCTGCTGATGGAATTTCGGGTACACATCAGCGAGCAGTACCTTTTTCGGTTAATGTTTCCATATTAGCGGTTCAAATTTTATTCGCAGGGCTCACTAAATATTCCATTAGAAGCATCCATTCTGTTAACCCCGAGAACATAACATTACAGAGCACATGACCAAATGACCCATTTTGGCCTGACAATTCGTTTTGTTCCCTCCCTTTGTCCCTCTTTTTCCTCACTGCTTTATAAGTGTTAGTGTGCCAGAGAGAGGGAAGTAGAGTGAAACGAAAATGCCACCAATCTGCATCTCTTAAAATCAGGGCGGGAGGGAGAAAGATTGTGAAATGAATGTTCCATTTCATTTCACGTGCCAGTGACTGACTTTTTCTTTTTTTTTATCTTGTTCTTTTCTAGTTCATTGTTGAACTGGTTCTTTGTTCTTTGTTTTACACTTTTACCCTACCACTTGCTTTTGTTGAATTCTGACTGTGATTTATTTTAAAGTGCTTTGCGGCCATACTGCGCAATACTGCTACGATTCAATGTAATTGGAGAATCAAATAAGCAAAGGTAACATTGCAAATGTCTCTGATTATGTTAACGTGAATAGCTCATATCATAAGGGCCAGATGCACAGCTTGCATTTAGCACGTAGCACTCTTTATACCACTGGAGATTACAGGCAGAGAGGAGGAAGTACTGTATACTGTTGCGTTAAAATCTGTCAGCGTTTTACCAAGACTAGGCAATCAAATCCAGACATTTGATTCAAATCTAAAGACTGATGGCAGATGATCTAAAATCTTGGGCAAACCGGGGGGGTTTCACATTTCGCATCATATTTGTTTCGGCCAATCACATAGATGCAGGCGGAGATCCGTACACGCTCGATCCATCAACATGAACTCGGCTAGCGCTAGCCCAACTGAAAAAAGGGTTGGGAACGGTTTCAACTCATCACAACCTCCATAGAAACACAACTATCCAACTCCTTAGTCGCCGCGCCCTCCCTCTTGAACTCCATCCCCAACCACACCAGACCGGCTAACACACTCCCTCCATTCAAACCTTTTAAAGATTGCGGTTGATACAGTCGGACGACGGGATCCGAGATTACACCCGGACGAGCTCTGGACGTTTAAAAAGCGCAGGGACAGCATGAATATTTAACCACTGCGGAGTGCAGGCTTAACAATACCATCGCTAGGTTGGGCAATAACACGGCCCTTCAGTGTGCATTATTCATGCGGTTGTTCTTACTGGAATGTGGACTTTATTTTGTTTTAATTGCTCTGCTCCAACAGTTTAGGTTGACCTATGTGTCTTTGTTTATATATTTTCCTATCCCTCTCGGTCTCTTGAGAGGTTAAGTTTGGAGGAGTTAAAAGGCAGGCATGTCACTCTTTATCAATTTTGGTGTGAACGTCACGGTTTTGCGACGTTAAACGGCGGGGAAATGATTTTTGGGGGGAAATGATTGACCACAAAATATCTGTTTATTTCAAAAATAAATGTTTCAAGGACAGAATTTTCCATCTTTGGGAAATATTTGAATACGTCCGAGGCATGTTATGTTTTTTAAACAGTGATTTTGAGTTTGAGGCTCGCGAGGTAGAACGGGTTGGCTAGTAAGCGGAAGGTTGCTAGTTTCAATCCCCGACTCCTCCTCGCTGAGTTTCGAGGTATCCCTGAGTAAGACGCCTCACCCTGGCTGCTCCCAACAAGCTGGCTGTTGCCTTGCGTGGCTGACACCGCCATAGGTGTGTGTGGATATGTGCATGAATGGGTGATTGTAACGCGCTTTGAGTGCCCACCTCGTGATTTAATGGAGTCACTTTTGTCAAGACACATTCATTGCTTAGACTACATCAACTTATTGGTGATAAGAATCATTTCAATTGTACTCGCCTATTGTACTTGTGCAGCCCTTTATCATAGGTACAGTCCCCCCAGTTGGCAAGATAAAAGTCCCTGAATGAGCAAGAAACAAATCTTAAGTGCAGAATGGGGGATGGGGTGGGATTCCTCCTTCCAGGGATGATCAGGAGTGCAATGGGTGCCATCATTTACAGACTGTATATATTGTAGCGGGTCAGTGGGTATTCCACGCTACCAAGTTGAATAGATAAAACAACATAACACAGAGAGCAGTTCACATTCAGACTGGTTTATTAGCCAAAACCAGGGTGGGAAAAAGGGATAGAGAAAAAAACCTCCTTTGTGACACAGTCCGTGGACCTTGATCAGTCCAATTCGTTCCACCTGTCTCTCTCTCTCGGAGGCCATACCTCGCTACCAGGTGATTACACAGATCCTGCCGGTAGTTTGCTAGCCTTCCTAGATCACCCTTCCCATGTCTGTCGTTTGCTAGCACCTTTAAGCCCAAGCACCCCTTCTTAATGATTCCCAGGCTTGCCTCGGTAAAGGAAGGAAGTCCATGTAAGGCTTTGGGGTGGAGCCAGAAGGTTGCCAGACATACCAATCCCCTAACTCCTCCCTGCAGTCTGCCACAATACAATAAAAATCAACCTAATGCTTATTAACTAATGACTCAAGGAACCTTAACCCCTTTACCATACACTCCAACCCATGACATCTCTGGGCCTGGAGAGAGAGATGGAATTGTTTTCCGAGTTCCCAGAAAGGATCGATTCCCCCTGGGTTCAGCATCGCACCACCGGGACCTCGCCTCTCCTTCCACTTTGAGACCTCTTTCTCCAACCACACTCTCTCGTTCACTGTCACGTATCCCATTTCACTTGTTAACCCTGTTCCACCAAATATAACAAACTCTGGAGTTTGTGGTCTCTCTCTCTCCTGGTCTCTCTCTCTCTCTCTGTCCCTCTTGGTTTCTCTCTCTCTCTCTCTCTCTCTCTCTCTCTCTCTCTCTCTCTCTCTCTCTCTCTCTCTCTCTCTCTCTCTCTCTCTCTCTCTCTCTCTCTCTCTCTCTCTCTCTCTCTCTCTCTCTCTCTCTCTCTCTCTCTCTCTCGCGCATGTCTTCGGAGTGACACATGCGCCGTCTCCCCGGTCAATGGCGATGGCTGTCTTTCATACGGCGTGACAGACAGATAACGGGGCCCCCGATCGCCGATAAGCCCCCTGTCTCTGGACCTGACCGACCTTGACCCCCAACTCCTCCACCACACCCCCCCCCCCCCCCCCCCCCAGTCAAAAGACACTCAGTACACCAGTCTCTCTTCTCTCTCTCCTCTCTCTCCTCTCTCTCTCTTCTCTCTCTCTCTCTCTCTCTCTCTCTCTCTCTCTCTCTGCCTCTGCCTCTGCCTCTCTGTCTCTCTCTCTCTCTCTCTCTCTCTCTCTCTCTCTCTCTCTCTCCAGAACAGTAAAACCTTATACCAAAAAATCTAGTTTCATTCAGTTCACTCCTTGTTTGTTTTCATGGTATTTCTCTGGGTGCTCGGCTAAGATCACAAATCCCTCCAAACCCGACCGGAGATAGTGAAGGTGGTCGGGATCAACATTCGGGACATCGGAACGAGATTGAGTGGCGGCCATCCCAAGGCGTTATTCTTTGCGTTGGCTTTTTATATTTTCCTGGACAATGTTTTATTCATATTAGACGTTCCATTGTTGTTTCTTTAGGCCGATTGGTTATGTGTGGTGGCCGAGGTGAGGATGAAGGATGCTTGAAGTGTCTCCGACCGTCGATGCGTTGTCGGGGGGGGGGGGGGGGGGAACAGTGGCGACTTGACGGCTTGTCTGCGAAGGAAGAGAAAGATAAACTTTCATGGCTCTCTCTTTCGGATACTGGGTTTAACCTCGTCGGTGTCAACAAGTTTGAATTTGCATGGAAACTTTACTTTTTAAAAAAGGTTTACTTTGGTGCTTTTTGTCCGGTATACTTTAAGAAATGGAGTACTGGATTCTACATTTTGAACCTCTGAAAAGCGGTTCTCTTCATTTATTTCTTATCTTTTTTCGTTTCATTTTTCTATAAAATCCTTTCACTCGTCACTACATTTCATCAATCTGATTTATTTCTCTTTTTATTGGATTCCAATATTACTTTCATCCGCACATAGTCTTTCACTCTCTTTTTCCTGCTCTATCTCTTTTCTCTCTTCACCTATTAAAACTTTTTTTATCAAAAGTTAATTTCCTCAAACTAGCTTTCACACTCTTTCTTTCCAACATTCTTTACATTTTCTTCCTTTAGCTTTATACCTTCTTTAATCTAAAATAATTTTCCAGTTAATTGACTCAATTCAGTTATTATCCTCTCTCTTCCAGTACATTTCGTTCTCAATCTCTCTCTCTCTCCCTCTCTCTCTGTGTCTCTCGCCCACCATCTCTGAGGTGTATATCACACAGTTATCTCCCTTGTGACCGCTTCTAACCACGACCCAAGTCTCTGTGTCTCCCTTTAGCCAATGGACGCCCTCCCTCGCCCTCCCTCCCGCCCACTCACCCTACAGTTTGCCAACGCCGTCAATCTGCAACGCTGCAGTCGCCGCACCATATAACTTAATGGCTCTCGTTGTTAAACAGATAATTAGGGTTCATGGCCTAATGAAATAGGATCAGCAATAACCCAGCATCACAAGCATGCCGCGAGGGCAAATGTATGTGTGTGGATGTGTGTGTGTGTTTGACTTTGTAACATATTTCAAAGTATTTTCTTTAGCTAATGTGAATGTGTTTATTGTTATGTGTGTGTATTGATATATGTATAAGTGTGTACATATATATGGATATACGTGTGTGTGTGTGTGTGTGTGTGTGTGTGTGTGTGTGTGTGTGTGTGTGTGTGTGTGTGTGTGTGTGTGTGTGTGTGTGTGTGTGTGTGTGTGTGGGGTAGACGTGTATATATGGATTTGTTTAGATATATCAAATTGCATTTAATAATTATTGACCAGATGGTTATCTGAAAGAACTCATGGAATTGCCAAAACAAAAGCCATTTCATATTTTAATTGTTTCTGCGTTGGACTTTTACTTCAGGATTGGGCTGAACTTACTGCAGCTCTCGCTTTTAGCACTTGGGCCGCAACCAACGTTTCCGCCTGAAGTCCTGAAACTCCTACCAACCCGAAATACCACCACAAACTCAATGACACGCACACAAACACACACACACATTCACACACACACACACAAGTCTTCCCCAAAACACAGTAGAAATGCAGCTATTTGCCGATCATGGCTGATGTTCAGTGTATGGAGGACCAATGAGAAGGAGAAATTCAGAACAGAGGGAAAAATTCTGATTGACATCATAATGCAGACGAGCAGGCACGATAAAGCTCTCAAGTTCAGCAGTCATGGAGAGAGAGAGAGAGAGAGAGAGAGAGAGAGAGAGAGAGAGAGAAGAGACAGAGGGAGAGGAGAGAGAGAGAGAGAGAAGAGAGAGAGAGAGAGAGAGAGAGAGAGAGAGAGAGAGAGAGAGAGAGAGAGAGGAGAGAGAGAGAGAGAGAGAGAGAGAGAGAGAGAGAGAGAGAGAGAGAGAGAGAGAGAGAGAGAGAGAGATGTCTTTAGGGACATTGCTGAGGCTCACCACACAGACCTCCCGTCCTGGGGGGGGGGGCTGTGAAGGGGAGGGGGAGAACGTGGGGGAGAGAGGGGTTCATGTACAGCAGATGTAGGCTTGTTTCCCTAAACTTGGCCGCTGGATGTCATTAATAAATTACGAGAGAAACGGACAGATGGACACACACACACACACACTTAATGTATCCATCCATCTGCCCACACACACACATTCATGCACACACACATATAGGATGACCCCCAACACAAACAAGGGAACACGATGACAACAATATTATTGTGTACTGCAGCTAATGGTGTGTAGCATGACCCTCTGCCACACACAGACACGCATGCCCGCACATACACATACACCCACACACGCACACGCATGCACGCACACACATACACGTACACTTACACACACTCATACACAGACACGCACACACCCATAAACACGCACGCACACACTCATACATACACACAAATACAAACACGCACCCACAAAGCGCTTGTGTGGAGAAGGAAGTTGTGTCACCTGAAAGCAATTTAGTTAAATCCGTATTGAACTTTCCGGAGCTTCAAGCTAAAGGAAAGACAAAAAACTTTAGTGTCTCTCCGGAGCTTGCTAGCTAAAATGCTAATAACGCCGCAGTATGCATATGGAGATATATAGATATCCCTTTAGATATCTATATATATATATATATATATATATATATATATATATATATATATATATATACACATACAGAGCAAAGGCTTCAAACAGATTATACTGTTTGCTGACCTGCAGATATTTCTAATTTTATGCAAGACCATGAAAGGAAATGGCCACCTTCCCATCCCACTAAAGAATCCTTGAATGCCAAATGTTGGAAAAAATATGTATCAACATGGCACACCGGAAAATGAAACAAGGGTTTGCCAAACATAGCAATATGGAGCACGCCAGGCCACTCTCAACCACTAAATCCTACCCACCGTGTGTCGATTTAATTACAGTTGTTAGCGGTGTGCGGCTAAAACGCACGCTCAAAAGATCTCTATTATTTCAGGGCAAAAACCAAACCTCTGCTATGCCCCCCGCGTATAAATAAACGACCTACAGGCCACACGCACGCTCAATAACTCATTCACTCACTCTTTCTCGTTCTCTCACCCTCGACCTATAAACGTGCATGGCGAGTGTGTCGTGATAAACATGACACATGTGAACCCTTGCCTTTTAGCGAAGCCTTTCAAAAGATAATAATGCAGCAACAATGCCTCCACCTTCTGCAGTCGGAAAAAAAGCGAAAATATGAAAAATCCATAATCATTTAATAATCATTCAACCTCATATATTTTATTCCCTCTAACAGCTTGTGCGCGTGTGTGCGCGTGTGTGCGCGCGTGTGTGTGTGTGGACAGTATTCAGGTGCTTTGGACGGGAGAACTGGTGTCGTTTGATCCGGAGGCAGCTAGGCCTGCTGGCTAGGCAGGGGGCTTTGAGACGGGAGAACTGGTGTCGTTTGATCCGGAGGCAGCTAGGCCTGCTGGCTAGGCAGGGGGCCAGAGCCTCCATATTTCCCTGTTTGAATCATAATTGACCCAGATTCCTCCCACACACACACACACACACACACACGCACACGCACACGCACATGTGTGTCCGCTCTGTGCTGAAACGAGAACAGCTTTTAGATCTTCTCTATGTCGACGTGGAGAGCGTTTGAAGTTTCCCAGTCATTTTCACACAATCCTGGCTGTCCATCTGTCTGTCATCCTTCATGTACCTGTCCGTCTATAACTGATAAATCTGTCAATCTGTCTCTCGCTACAATCAACGTATCTATCATCATCATTAGCCCATTCCCCGCATACAACAAAGATAACTAAGATAGGATGCGACACAATGCTAAGTACTACACAAAACAAGTGTGTACAGTCCCAGGACGTACAAACATAACATAAATTCGTGCATTAAGCGCCAGGGCGTACAACATAAAATAATTGTGTACAGTAAGTTGCAGAATGTGTGTGTTGTCTTTCGTCACGCGCGCGCGCACGCACGCACGCACGCACAAATGGTGACACACGCACACCACATACCATCAGTGCGTACAGTAAATGTCAGGACATGCAACCCCACAAAGCGTCTCTCTTCAAACCGGTCAATATGTTAATCTCTTTGTTCTCTCACTCCGCCCAGGCACCAGCAGCTCGCTGCACAGCTGTTCCATTCCCTCCTTCCCCGGCACCCCTGTCCCCTTCCATTTGTTCCCGGTGCATTATCGGGTCCTAAACACTCCGGGCATCAGCCCGGCGGGGGGGAAACCATTTTACTTGGCCCGACGCAACGCCGATGCAATCTAGCTCCCATCACTCTCTCTCTCTCTCTCTCCACATTAGCGAGGGAAACAAGTCTCTTTAAGCGGGGAACTAGACATCACAATTGGTTGATGCTGCGCAAATCCGCGTGCTTCAGGGTGTCATGTAAAGTAGAGCGGGCTGGTAATCGGAAGGTTGCCGGTTCAATCCCTGGCTCCTCCTAGTATTGAGGTGTCCGCGAGCAAGGCTTCTCACCCTAACTGCTCCTGACGAGCTGGCTGTCGTCCTGCAAGTTTGACCCCGCCGTCGGTGTATGAATGTTTGAATTTTTTAATGATTGGTTGTAAGTCCCTTTGGATAAAAGCGTCAGCAAAATCCCCTAAATGCAATCTAACACTATTCTAGTCACCAAAGGTTACTGGTTCGATCCCCGGCTCCTCTGAGTGTCAAGGTTTCCCTGAGCAAGTCGCCTCACCCTGACTGCTATGGGCAGAGAGGATGTGGTGTCCCCTGTCCGTCTTAAAGCTAAAGAAAGTAATCATCATGGTACCCCACCACGTTTCCCGAAGAGACTAGCCTTCCTTTTCTTCCCCTTCTGTGTGCTTATGTTACCTTGGCGCGATGCTGCCTTCTTTCCTAAACGGTAACGACCATGAAAACGAAAACAAAAACGACTGTCGTTAGATTCCGAACATCTCCGTCCGGAGAGCTTCAGAATCTAACGATGGTCTTTTTTTCCGAAAAAGTCGGCATTGCGCCAACGTTCGCTCGCCCTGGTGACGGCTGGCGACTGTGTGTATTGACTGATGTAAGTCGCTTTGGATAAAAGCGTCTGCTAAATGCCCTAAATGTAAATGTAAATGGCGACGCCTCTGTCTGTCGGCGGCGGAGTCTCCGTCCAAATACACGGCCGAACGAGCGCTGGGATTTGACGGCGTCTTGTCACTTAGCTAATTAGCCGTGTCGCGGCGCCACAGATGGTCGCAGGCTGATGCCGCCAGTGTGCTGCATCCCTAATTCCTGCCGGGGAAACAATCACTGGTGTTCACGTGATTGTGGTCGGAGCCCAGAGTTCCTCACACGCTTTCTGATGAGCCAATATTGGCTGTACAGAATGGTTTCATTCCTCTGTTTCGTTTTGTGTGCCACACCAACAGCCTTGGGCCTTGGGTTGTTGATACTGTACGACTACTTTGGAAAGCATGGAGTTGTGATGCATTATGGGTGTTTTAGTTCTTGTGGTGGTTTTCTCTGTTCGTTTTGGTGCCAAAACCACCCCCCATGAGCCTGGGGTAATTTATACCATAGGACTACATTTAGGGCATTTAGCTGACCCTTTTATCCAAAGCCACTTACAATGTGTACATTTGTCAGATGTAAGTAGTAATGCATTGTGGCTGTTGTAGATTTATTGGTCGGTGGAATTCTGTTGCCTTCTGATTAATAGGTGAAATCAAGCCACTATAGTCAAGGCTTTCAAAACATCATCACACAAAAAATAAATGACTTCACCCAGAATGCATCACACCTCCCAAAATCATTGCATGTCCCGGTTCTCCGGCTGGTGCCTATATACGGTACGGTATGTGACCCTCGCATCAATCTCAGCCCGTTTGCTCTTGGAGCTCGGAAAAGGGTCCCACTGATCAAAGTTACCGTATTCATTATTCCATATATGCAGATGTTTCCTAAGATTCCAGGAAATTAACGCAAGAGCTCCGTGATCGAGTATCCCCTGTAGGCCGCCGTTTCACCCCCGAATACCAGGACATTGTGTGTGTGTGTGTGTGTGTGTGTGTGTGTGTGTGTGTGTGTGTATGCAACTATGTGTGTGTGTGTGTGTGTGTGTGTGTGTGGTGTGTGTGTGTGTGTGTGTGTGTGTGTGTGTGGGAATGCAACTATGTGCTGTGTGTGGGTGTGTGTGCATATGTTTGAGTGTGTGTGTGTGTCTGTGTGTGTGTGCATGCACGTGTGTGTGTGTGTGTGTGTGTGTGTGCCCACGTTTGTTTTTGTGAGTGTATCTGTGTGTGTGTGTGTGTGTGTGTGTGTGTGTTTGTTTCCTGGCGCACTACGACGACCTCAGAATAAAATATGACGCTAGTACGGCCGTAATTTGCCGTGCTCGTTCTTATTTTGATTGCAATCAAGTGGATGTGTACCGCGGCAGAATGCTTCTGCAAATATTGATTTTTTTTTAATTTGGCCCCCGAGCGCATTACCCGTATTTTGGCTCAGAAACTTTGAAGACCCTGTGTTGTACTTGGTTCGTGTCCCCTCGCCTGAGTCCTTTCTGGTAAAGTCCTTGTAAAAAACGATAATTGGACTGAGTCAATTGAGGTCTTCACCGACTGCGACGGAAAGTGAATGTCGGAGGGGGAAGGGGCTCCGCGTGTTCGATTCTTTGCAAAGCATTCTGGGTTCGAATCCCAATTTCCACAGGCCACCTGTGGCAGGTTGACTCTTAACCCTACTTGCGCATCAACAGACACACATCTGAACTCACTGTCGGTCACTATGGATAAATGGTTAAAATCTGTGACTAGAGTAGTGTTACGTTTTAAATTTAGTGGATTTTGCTGATGCTTTTATCCAATGCCGGTTACAAGCCCACCCCGCTCTGCCTCCTGAGACACCTGTCCCCGGAATGTGGTCACCTTCACATTCATTACCATCTCACTGCTTTGTAAAGCAGACTTCTTGGGAATTCTCAATGATACCGATTAGAAAGCAATGAGAATTGATAACTAATCCCTCCTCCGTCCGAGTTCATTGCGCGCACAGGTTTGCTGATGCAAGCCGGCAGATACACTGGTCTGTGCAGAACCTCGAATGGTGCGCACCGAAGTGAGACACTTTTGTATAGAAGTTGAATAAGGGCGCATCCCCTCTCCCCCCCCCCTTTTTTTTCGAAGGCGTATTTACCAACCTCTGACACAAATCTATTCTCCCGTGCACTTTGCATTTACTTATTTATTCAACTCGTTACAGCATTAACGACTCCGCCACAGTCAACAATGCTGGAAAAGAGGACCTTTTTCTCTTTCCGTTCTCCAATTTTTTTTCCTTCCGTGTGTTTATTATTTATTTGCCGGGTTGTAATGCGCTTGCTTGGATATGGTCCTAATTAGAGTATAGGACGGAGAGTGGGGGGGGACGGGGGACGGGAGAGGACTGTGTGGGATAAATATTTCCACAAAGCATGCTGTCATTTGAAGGCAGGCAGGACGGCTGCAGCCTATTAAAAAAAAATCCAAGCGAGGAAAAAAAACCCAAAGAGAGAAAGCTGTTTCCACTTCAAATGCGGGCGTCCTTTTGAAACATTGGCTGATATGATGTCCCCTTCCAGAGCGGCTTGGCACATGCGCAGCCAGCAGTAGAGTGTTGTTCTGGCCCACAGAAAGCAAAGGCACAACACACACACACACACACACACACACACACACACATAACACACACACACACACACACACATGTATGCATGCAACCCCCACAAACACACATACGGGCAGCCCACGATGGCGGATTGTTCTGGCCCACATAAACCAAACACACACTTACACACACACAGCCACACACAGTCCTCAACCAGAAACACACACAAATACACACACACACACACACCAACACACACAAACACACATGTAGGATGTGTGTGCAAGCAACACAGACACACATGTGTGCATGCAACCCACACACACACACACACACACACACACACACACACACACACACACACACACACACACACACACACACACACACACACACACACACACACACACACACACACATATATGTGGCATGCAACACACATACACACAAACACACACACACACACACACACACATGCGTGAAACACACACAAACAAACAAATGCAACCACCCACTCACACACACATATCCATCTGTACACATGCAAAGCCACTCACACACACACACACGTAGGATGTGGACATACACACACACACACAACAACAAACAATGTGAGCAGACACACAATTAGACAACACAGACACACAATGACCGCCATAGATTACACACACACGTACACCTTGATGTAAACAATCACACACATTGATGCACACACATGCACACACATTGGTGTAAATGAACACACACAAACACCTTGATGTTGAGAAACACACATACACCCAGTGAAACCCCCACCCCCCTCCACACACACACACACACACACACACACACACACACACACACACACACACACACACACACACACACACACACACACACACACACACACACACACACACATGCTGATAACAGCCGTAATAAGGTGTTGTGTGGATCTGCTCTCCTGAATCTTAATTTGAAGAGATGGTCGGGGGGGGGATATCTGGGGCCAATATGCAGTTATACCATCTAAGACCCCCAACTGGATCAATTAAGGCAGTCATCACACACCCAAACACGTACACACACGTAGATCTAAACACAGGCGCACGCATTTACACATGTACACACACACACACACACATTAATCTACACACACGCACACCAGTTAACCCACACACACACATAGATCTACACACACGCACACCAGTAAACGCACACACATACACATAGATCACCATGCACACACACTCACACAAGTGCACGCGCCCACACAGACGCACAAACGTAGTTGTACCTGCACAGACACACATACATGGACACAAACTCACACATGTCACCTTCCCCCAACAGCAATGATTTGCGACAATGGATTCAACCGCTGGGAGAGAGAGAGAGAGAGAGAGAGAGAGAGAGAGAGAGAGTCCTAATTAGCAGGTTACACACAGTCAGGGGCAGATGAAACGCACACTTAGGGACGCACAAATGCACGTGCACGCTCAGGTGTGTGCATGCACGTGGAGTCTCAGGCGTGTGGAAGTGAAGGTGCGTGTTTGTGCACGTGTCGCACAGCATCATCCCTGGATCTTCCGAGCGGTTGACACACACTTTCCTTGTGTCTATAGGGGTAGATGTTTACATGGATGGCATATCGCCTGCGACCGACACACAAGGCATGATCACATTTACGTCTTGTCTTCAAGAAGTAATTGATCTTTTTTATAAATTTCACCAGCTCGTTACATATCATGCCATCTCAAGACTCCTTGAATATTGTCTAACAGACTCTGTTATCCATAATTCAATATTGTGTATTATGTATCATAACATTGATATCATATCCATATGATTATTTATTGATATGATCTTTATTTTATTAGAATTCTGATTGCTCCAGCATAACGAATTCTGCACTCTGAAAACACGCATGATTAGTGCTTTCCATGATGAGCACTTTCCATGATATTTTCTCAAACACCTATTTGTTTATTTTGTGGGCGACTGAACAATAAAAACTCCATTAACACGGCATCCGACAGTGCTATTGATTTTATTCAGTGGATTTGCTATCTCTTGCAAGGCTTCACTTTGGGTATTCCAGAGATTTGTTTAAATATCTGCTCGCACGCTGGGCTGCATACCGAAACCTGCTTAACTTTTGTACTCTTTCCATATCTCTGCATTCAAAGAGTTGTTCCATTTTCTATTCTGAATACTGGTAAAGTGGAGAAAACAAAAGTACATCGGATTGTGCTAATCGGATAATTCTCGGCTGGAAAACAGCGATAAGATATAAAAATGAAGCTAGTTTTGCCACGCTATCGGATTAGCCAAACAGCAGGCTAATGCAAACATGGACACATAAACACACACAAAGACACAAACCCACACAGATGTAGACGCAACATGGAATAAACACACACAAATGTAGACACACACACACACCACGACATAAACACACACCACGACACAAACACACACAGATGCAGACACAAGCACACAAGCAACCATAACCATGTTGAATGCTGTTCAACTCGGTTCCATTGCTTTTACGCAGACATGCACACACACACACGCACACACGCACACGCACACACATGCACACACATGCTGCACACAGACAGAGACACGAGACACACATACACACATGCATACACAAGTCAACACACAGACATATTCACTCATGCATATTCATTAACGCGTGCGCTGAAACACGACCAAACTTGTGACAGTTTCCTGTCGGAAGGAGTCTAGAGGGCTCTCTTGGCGCAGCACTACTCCACCTTTAGGGCAGATCCTCCTACTCCAACGCTCCCACGGGCCGCCGCCATCCCCCACCTCTTCTTCCTGTTCTTTATTACACATCAACGAGGAAGTGAGACGTCTCCGCAAGCTGTAATTACAGTTTTAATTAATCATCGATCCCCCATTGTGTCCCGTCCAGCTGTTGCCGGGGGGCGACACGGAACTGCTCTTTCGCTACGGTGGCTGTCATCTTGTTTCAGGGTAATACCGGGACCTCTGTGGTTTTCGAGTCGCTTGTTTGTTTTTTTTAGGAATTATCTTTGTCGGAGTGGAAGTACTCCCGTTTTGGTCGCGTGCGTCGTTGTCGCCTTCTGACGGGTTAGGATTGATTAGTGTTTTGCACACAGACACAGATGAGGACGTTGTTTATACTTTCGTTAGCCTCATAGCATAATTTCCAAAAGTTGACTTTCGCAGATAGTGATTATGGAATGTATAAAGCACTCTTGATTGGCTGAGGATTCAGCCAATGAGACACAGTAAATATGCAGTGACTAGAGTTACTAGGTTGGATATCAGAATTTCACCAGAATATGACTTATGCCATTATGCTATGAGGCTAACGATATGTTTCACTCTGGCTTATGCATCCTAACGTAGCTACGGCTGCTATGTTGCTCACTTGCAACTATGTTGACATTTGTAGTAATATTTGGACTTTGTTGAAAGTGTCGCAATATCAACTGATTGTCAAACTGATTGCAATAATCATTTGAAGTGGTCATGTAAATTACCACCAATTTCCTGTACATTTATGAATGTCTTTCATAAAACCCTGGTTTTATGAAAAAATAAGATATACTTTCTATGATATGCCTTTATAAAGAACCGAGACTGAGTAGTTATTAAAGTATACGGCTCTCAAACGGGAATGTACCTAAATGGTGTCTTAATTTGACCCAAATCTAAACAAACAAACACGTGCTGGACCACTGACCACACAACAGATGCAAGCTCGGTCAAAGCGCCTTGTGGAAAATAATCAAAAGCTGACCAAAGTATCTAATAAGCAACATGTTTGAGAAAGACCAAAGAAAATAATTCTAACCTTAGGTTATTCAGTCTGTTGGGATAGTGTATCAGCGTTTCTGTTATCAGTGTGTATAAAACAATCAATCATGCACAGAGAATCAATAGCTGATTAGTCTCGATAAGGATGGCTTATTTTCTTCCATTCGGTTCAAACACAGCTGACTCACAACTTTGACCTCCTGAAGGCCACCATCTTAGCATATGTGCACTTATGCTACGACGTTCGCTTGCTGAGTATTCATAAGAATACAAGTAAATAAAAAGAAACAACGTGAGTCACCAATGTCCCTGCAAACGTAACGTATGTGCTTAAACCCGCAGGAAGCAATACCAATTAAATATGCCCCATTAGAAAGGATGTGATGCATTTCAATGTGCCTTGAGTCACCGTCGAAAGCAGTTCTCCCTGTCACCTAGGTTACCAAACAGTCACCTGTTGCATCATTGGCTTTGGGAGCCTGGGTTGGAAAGCCATTTCATGCTAAGAACAAGTGACTCAAGAAGTGGCAGGGAGCGCACATTGCCTTGCCAACCGACGTTGTCTCAGACTCCAAAATAGCCAGAGGCGTTTTACCCGAGCCCTGACACAAATAGGCGAGCTACCAAGATTATTGACTCAAATATACATTTTATAAAACGAATATACTTATAGATATACGAAGGCTGTGTGTTTCCTTTTGGTTATTGTGTTAATAATAGGCTAAATACCTAAATTCTGGGTTAATGACTCAAATATCCACTTTATATAATAAATATATGGCTGTGTGATACATTTTGGGTTAGCTTCGAGGGCCTCAACCTGCTAGTGCCCTGTTGATGTAGGCAATGCGCTTGTACCTTATACGGATCTGGGTTTGAGGGCCTCAACCTGCTAGTGCCCTGTGGATGTAGGCAATGTGCTTGTAGCTCATAGGGATCCAGGTTTGATTCTCTCCCACCTGTGGTACTGTGATTCTTCGCGTCGTTCTTTCCCTTTTTCATCCCTCTTTCATGTTCCTCTTCAGTGTTCTGTCTGTAAAGCCACAAAAAAAATATATACATATAAAATATATCATTAATCTTGTTATAGAGATGGTAGGCCTGTAGCTAGCTAGCTAGCTAGCTAGCTAGCTAGCTAGCTATCTATCTATCTATCTATCTATCTATCTATCTATCTATCTATCTATCTATCTATCTATCTATCTATCTATCTATCTATCTATCTATCTATCTATCTATCTATCTATCTATCTATCTATCTATCTATCTATACTTTATTTTCTTTCAGATAAACAAATTTGTTGAGGGCCTGAAATTTTTCTTGTAAGATCGATTTAAGTGAGTGCTCGGTTGAGTTTTTTAGTTTTTAATATCGACTATTTTGTCGGTTGGTTGGTTGCCGGGCAGACTCACAGCTGTTCAACTTCTCCAACAGTTCCATATGTCTTTAGCTGGTGTGTGTGTGTGTGTGTGTGTGTGTGTGTGTGTGTGTGTGTGTGTGTGTGTGTGTGTGTGTGTGTGTGTGTGTGTGTGTGTTGTGTGTGGTGTGGGGGGGGGTGGTGTGTGGCTGTGTAGTGGGGTGGGGGGAGGGGCTGGACATCTGCACACTGCACCAAAGAAAGAAAAAAACTCCCCAAAACATCCACTTCTGCCCACACAGGGAGCCCAGCAGCGCTTTTAAATGACAAACTGTCGGGACAATGGAGTAAAAAAAAAAACAGAAGTGCCCTTCTTGACAGCCCAAGGGTTTTCTGTTGTTTTGGGATTATATTTTTTTATTTTATTATTTGTTGTCTTTTTTTTGGGAATTAGATGAATCCTATTTTTTTTTTGAGCTGCGTGTGGTTAACTTATTTGCTACTTATTATTTGTATTTTTTTCTGTCCGTTGTCTAATTAGCGTTTATTCAACTTTGAATCTTTTTTATTCGCTATTCGTCCAACTGTTTTGTTATGCTATCTCTCGTACTCCCAGCTCCTGTAAGGCTGCCCCCCCACCCCCCTCCACCATCACTATCACCCCAGGCACTACCGGTGATGAAATGCAGGTTGTCTGTGCATTTTCCCCCACCAGTCTTCCACCAAGTATAGGATAACTTCGCACTGTTTTTTGCGTGTAGAATCACCGCTTGTAGGCACCTGTTCTTAAAGGTTATATTAACTGTCAAAAACACCTTTTGGCTCGGAGCGTGGTTATACTCCCTCCTATTCCGTTCTCTACTTCTTTCCATTATTTTTCCTCTGTTTTCAAATAACTCACTTTCCAACGGATTGAATCCAGTCCTGCGTAAATAGATTCCTGGAGATGACCTATGGAGCGCTCTGTAGAAAGGCGAAAAAAAAACATTTGATTGATGGATGCAGGGCTTTCAGAATCGGCGTGCATCTGTGCGCGTGTCTGTGCGCGTGTGTGCGTGCGTGTGTGCGTGTGTGCGCTGGGGAGAAGCTCAGACATCTCCATGGTTGAGCGGCATTCCTGGCATCTGTCTTCGGCTAGGCGGGGCGATCAGGCGACGTTCCGCAGATACGTCAAAGTAAGCACAGTCACCGACGCCGACTTGTGAAGTCGAACGCGATGCGGAATCATTCACTCTGTTACAAAAATGACATTGCGTCGTCAAGTAAGGTTGTGTGTGTTTTTGTGTAAGTGTGTGTTTGTGTGTGTGTATGGACGAGTGGTGAGTGTGTGTTTGGTTTATGTGGGCCAGAACACTCAATAACATTGCGGGCTGAACGTGTGTGTGTGTGTGTGTGTGTGTGTGTGTGTGTGTGTGTGTGTGTGTGTGTGTGTGTGTGTGTGTGTGTGTGTGTGTGTGTGTGTGTGTGTGTGTGTGTGTGTGTGAGAGAGAGAGAGTTTTTTGTCATAGGGACATAGTGTCAGCGGATATTTTCCCTCTTTTGGGTATTTTCTCCTCCCCCCCCCCCGATAGCCTGGATCTATCATGGGGGTCAGGGGGTCCGGACCAAGGACGAACAGTAAGCGGACCTTGGGGAGGGAAGATTCACGACATAAAGAGTGATTATTGGGTGGTGGTTGCGCACTATAGAGTCATGAACTTTTACAGGCGTGACATGAATTTACAGAAACATGAACTTGGACAGTTCTGTGAACACATGAACTCTACCGTAAGGGTGTCGAGGCGTCCCTGATCAAGGCTTCTGACCGTGACTGCTTTTGGCGCACTGAATATCAACCTGGGGCTGGCAGTAGCTCAGGAGGTAGAGGGGGTTGGCTGGCAACCTGAAGGTTGTTGGTTCGATCCCCGGCTCCTTCTAGCTGAGTGTCGAGGTGTCCTTGAGCAAGGCACCTGCTCCTGACGAGCTGGCCGTTGCCTTGCATGGTTGACTCCGCTGTCGGTGTGTGAATGTGTGCGTGAATGGTGAATGTGAGGCAATATTGTAAAGCGCTTTGAGTGGCCAATGGTTAGAAAAGCGCTATATAAATGCAGTCCATTTACATTTACATTTACTCCGCCGTCGGCAAATGTGTGAATGACCGCGTCTATAAGCATGCGTTAGCTAAGATGCCCTCTAACCTTCTCCCTTAGCATGTAACTGTGAGCGGTGTACCGCACAGTGGATGAAAGCGTCTGCTAAACAACCAAAAGAGTGACACTTTTGACCCCTCATTCACAGATCCCACGATCCCATGCTTTCCCCTTTCGGTGTTTTATTTCCCCACCCCGTTGTCTTCCTAATCTTTTCATCGCAGCTCTGCATCTCCGAGTGACACTGGACCCTCTTAGTTTGAGTTGGTTCCCCCCCGAACACACGATCAGGTTTTTTGTCCTTCCCGGGATGGAAGGAGGGAGTGAAGGAGAGACTACACTGAAGAACTCTGTGAGCCTTCTCTCTCTCTCTGTCTCTGTCTCTGTCTCTGTCTCTGTCTCTCTCTCTCTCTCTCTCTCTCTCTCTCTCTCTCTCTCTCTCTCTCTCTCTCTCTCTCTGTCTCTGTCTCTGTCTCTGTCTCTGTCTCTCTGTCTCTGTCTCTGCTCTGTCTCTGTCTCTGTCTCTGTCTCTGTCTCTCTCTCTCTCTCTCTCTCT